>WBNM01012619.1:0-25355 GCA_013399055.1 Ramphastos sulfuratus | reverse complement strand
CACCCTTCCACCTTCTCCCCACCCCTATACCTTACCCCAGAATCTGGCCTATGTGAAAGGTGAATTTGGAGGATTGGCAAGGGGGGTTAGAAGCAGAGTGGTTAGTTAGGTTACTCAGCAGAGAGAAGACACACAGCTCCCAGAGAGTGAGACTCTCTGTCTTATCTATGTTTGTGTCCTTGTTTTTTATACATCTCAGCAAGCCTATGAGTGAAGCAGACATCACCATTGTTTTCTTTTCACAGCCTATAATATAATCATTTTATTAAAATATTCCAATTAGCCTCAAACCAACACACTCTTGTTCTGTCACTGGGTGCCTGGGAGAAGAGACCAACCCCCACCTGGCTACAACCTCCTTTCAGGTACTTGTAGAGAGCAATAAGGTCTGCCCTGAGCCTCCTCTTCTCCAGGCTGCACACCCCCAGCTCCCTCAGCCGCTCCTTGTAGGGCTGTGCTCCAGCCCCCTCACCAGCCTTGGTGCCCTTCTCTGGACATGTTCAAGCTCCTCAACATCTTTCTTAAATTGAGGGGCCCAAAACTGGACATAGTACTCAAGCTGCAGCCTAACCAGTGCTGAGTACAGGGGCAGAATGACTTCCCTGGTCCTGCTTGCCAAACTGTACTTGATACAGGCCAGGATGCCATTTGCCTTCTTGGCCACCTGGGCACACTGCTGGCTCATGTTCAGTCAGCTGTCAAGCAATACCTGTTTGAACCAAAGTACACCCTTCTTGCCACACAGTTCGTATTTCTAGATTCAAACCTTACACACGAGTCAACTCTAGTTAGTGTTTTCATAATCTCTCAATATTTCAAACACTCTGCTTTCTTCTACCAGCTTTTCCATTTCTTGGCAAAGATGGCCTTGATCTCCCATGGCAGAAGTTCAATATCTCTCTAAAGCTGCAGTCAAATGCTCTGAAATGTTAGATCAGCCTCATTTTAATTCTTTATTTGGCTTTATGCATTTTTAAAGCATCCTCCTACGTCAAGGTACAGCTAAAGTTGTGAAAAGTGAATATGCAGCAACACACATATATATATATATTTACTCTATATGTATCTGCTTGTGAGAGACCTGGACTGAAAGCCAGGTTTTGCCACCCCCTAAATTGGGTGGAAGTTCAACCCTGCTCTCAGGTTTCGATTACCTGGGAAGTCTGTGGCTCTTTGCAATGGGTTAAATGAAAAGTCTGAGTTTAGGCAATACTCACACTTGGCCCAGAGTGTCTCTGTTGGCTCATTCCCACTGTGGCCTTCTATTGTCTATGTCCTACCATGAAGTCTTCTGTGACTTCCACTTCACATTTGCAGTGCTGCCTAATGTTTAATGGGTTCATTAGATACTTCCTTGTTTTAAAAATATAAGCTGCATTTTTCAGGCTTATGTACCAACATGCTAAAAACCATCTGTGATATCAATTGCTCAACTTCTGCTCTCCAAAGAGCCTGCTTTACTTAAGGTGAGCACTCTGCACTTGCAGAAAACTCAGATGGTCATTAAGTACCTCAACTCACTTTCGAATCTTTCAGCTGAGACAACAGTTACAGCTTTTATTCTATTCTAATACCAGGGGCCTTTCTGAAGAAGTAGCAGAGTTGTGTTAAGAGCTTCTGTCACTCATCCCAGTTATTTGTGAGCCTAGATGTGGTGTTAGGTAACTGACTGCAAACAGATAACCTTAAAAATAGGTGATGAAAGTGGTGAATAAAGACTAAGTAGAATTTCAAAGCCTGAGGCTGAAGCAAAATGTCCCTTTGGCTGCTCAGGTTAATGTGATTACCAGGGGAGGCTTCTTTTTCCTGAGGCATTTATTCCAGATATGATTATTTAAGCCATCTGCTTTGCTTGGCTGTTTGCAGCCCATCCTTAGAATTGTGGAATCATTTTGGTTGGAAAAGACTTTTCAGATAATCAAGTCAAACCATTAACCCAGTACTGCCTTGCTCTTCTGTATCTAAATGAGTTGCATTGTTAATAATTCTCTTCTGCTATGACAGTAGTCTCTAAAAAGGGCAAAACTACTTCCAAGAAAAAAAGAAACAAATGAAGAAACCCACAAAAAAAACCCCCAAACTATTTATAGGTTGGCTTTTGTAAGCCAAGCTGGTAAGGCCAAGTGGGGGTTATCTAAATTCATGGCCCTGTAAAATGCAGCAAATCTGACATAAAAGTGAAGAGAGAAATGCAGGTTGCACAAAACTTCCACCTTAGAAAATGACCTTCTGCACTGCAGGGACACTTTAAAGAGGAATATTAAGGAGAATAACCCTTAATTTTAAAGCTCTTCTGAGTTTTAGTTCTTTTAAACATATTTAGTGACAGGTACTTTATGCCATGTGGGAACTCCTCAAAACAGCAAATGCTGCCAACTTGAGCTAAAAAAAAATAACACTTTCTCATTTCTTTCTCAGTGTTTCTTCTTCCCTCAGTCACTGAACAGGATGGGCATCTTGATTTAATCATTGAAGAAGATGGATTTTCTGCAGGTTACAGGAATTTCCTACTCTGTCATTTAATTCAGAGAGGAAACAACCACACTTTTCTGATCCTGGGCCATGAGCTTTTTGGAATAAAACTTGGAGGTACTGCTCAGCTAACGTAACTCTGCATTCAGCTTCTTCAGTCATGTCTTTTATTTTCTGCCCAGAATTTGAGAACTTCAGACTTCTTAAAAGATTCTGAGTGGTTTTGTATCTTGGCTTGAGCAAAACCAATTGCAGCTGCAAAAAGAGCTATAATGCCTTTCACTTGCAATGGCAGACTGCAAAGACAACAGCTGTGTTCACTGTGAGCAGGTAAATGATCTGATCAGCCTGGTGGATGAGTTGAAAGAGGAGGCTGAAAGGCTGAGGACTGTAAGGGATTGTTAGAGGGAGACAGATTGGTGAAGCCAGAGTCTACCTTGGAACAGGTTGCCCAGGGAGGTTGTGGCTGCTCCCTCCCTGGAGGTGTTCAAGGCCAGGTTAGAATAGGCCTTGAGTGACCTGTACTAGTGGGAGGTGTCCCTGCCTATGACAGGGGGTTGGAACTAGATGATCCTTGAGGTCCCTTCCAACCCTACCATTCTATGATTCTTTAAGAAAGTCCCAACTGGCAAAGAGAGACAAGAATTCACAGGGCTCTCCATGCCCTCTCCAGCTTGCTGCAAGGGTGGACTTAGAAGAAAGGAACAGTGGTAACAAGTTCCTGTCATGTGCTGTAGGTGTGGACAGTTTAAAACAGAGTCTTTGTCCCATCAATAGTCTATATTTAACTTGCATTTTGAGTAATCTTCTTGTGTCAGCTAACAGTGTTGTGAAAGCTGCAGCACATCTCCTCCAGGGTGGAGGGCTGCTAGGAGTGCCTGTTTGTGTGGGTAAGAGCTGTTCCTCACGCTCAGATCTGGCACATGAACTCATTTAAAATGACACGTTCATCCTGAAGGAAAAGTGAAATATCCGTATGGTTGCTACTCCCACTTTTCCTGCTGCAGAGTACCTGTACATCAGCACTTTCTGATTCCTCTGTGTCTTTTGAAATGCCTCCATTCAGAACATCCTGCAGGAAAATCACAGACATGTCTGCAACCCTCTGAAGGAGACAGAGCGATTCAAAGGCCCATCTTAGACTGTGATGGAAACAGAGAACTGGGCTTCGGGTGTAAACTGGAGAGGACTTTGCTGCCAGCAAGGTGTCCTTTGAGGTATTTGCAGCTCAAAAGATTGCTGAAATGAGCAAAGCCAGAGTCTCACTAGAATCCAAGGAAAAGAGTAGCTCAGGTCAGTTTATCTGCCATGCACATGGGGCGATCTGTGATAAGACACTGTCCCCGCCTGCTCTGAACTAGCATAATTGAAGGGATGGAGTCTTCAAAGGTACCCTTGCCTGAATGATAGCTGCGAGGGCTTATTAGACACCCTGGAAAATACTCCAGACAAACCACGGAATCAGTAAGAGAAGTACTTGTGTAGGAGCTTATACAGCTCACAGGAGGAGTCTTTGGGGATAGACAAGAATGGAGAGGAAAACCAGGCTGTTCAGAGGTATGAAATAACTTCTCTACAAGCAGCAGCTAAAAAGAGATTGACTCTTCATCCTCTCATTGATGGAGTGCCATGCCATGGGCCGATAACATTGCCAGTCTGAGCTGCTTGGTAGATTTTTGATTTTGGTGTTATGCTTAATTGACATTTAGGCACCCTGAAACCTGAATGAACCTCCTATGCTTTAGATACAGCTTTCTTGACATGTCTAAGGACAGCTGAGGATGCTTATTTTGAAGATTCTTTTAAAATCCTGTTAGAAGGGGATGCAGGAAGCACCTCACTGAGGTAGTGGAGCATGTATGAGGAATGGCAACAAAGCTGGTGAAGGGTCTAGAGAATAGGTCTCGTAATGAACACCTGAGGGAACTGGAATTGTTTAGTCTGGAGAAGAGGAAGCTAAGGGGAGACCTTGCTCTCTACAACTCCCTGAAAGGAGGTTGTAGTAAGGTGGGCGTTGGCCTCTTCTCCCAAGGAACGAGCAATAGGGTGAGAGGAAATGGCCTTGAGTTGTGCCAGAAGAGGTTTAGTTTGGACATTAGGAGGAATTTCTTCCTTAAAAGGGTTGTCAAGCACTGGAACAGACTGCCCAGGGAAGTTATGTGCCATTACTCGAGGCACCAATCACTGGTTCGTGGGGCAGCAATTGTAGTTACTCGGCCACCACTTGCCAATATCTCAGAGTTGAACCAGCTGAATGCCTGAGGTGACACACTGAAAATACTAATTCACTTACACAAGTTCGTGGAGAGCTGTTCACTTGCCAGAGGAGAGAAAATGACATCACCTTGAAGGCAAGCTCCAAGTTATTAGAAGATGTTTACATGATTTACTTCCATTCCCATAGCTGACTGACTTTCAAATTCATCTGTTTACTAATCACACTCCTTTCACTCTTGAAGGTGGCTTCCCAGCCTGTTTTTCCCACATGCCCACAGTACAGTTTTCTGTTATTGTTACATTTTCCCATAGAAGCTCAAGGTCAGTGTCACATTCTTATTATCTGCCAATTCTTGGTTCCCACAGTTATGGAGTCCCCATCTCTGAAGGGATTTAAAAGCTGTGTAGATGTGGTGCTGATGAGCGACATGGTTGTGATTTCATGGTGACTTGGCAGTGTCGAGTTAATGGTTTGGCTTGGTGGTCTTAAAGGTTTCTTCTGACCAAAACAATTTTGTAATCCAATGATTGCAAATATAAATGGGTAATGGAGCTTGGAATAACAAGCATTGAAAAGGAGGACTGACATCTTGGGTAACAACTTCACCATCGCCCCTTCATTCTGAAGTGAGCTTCAGTGCTAAAGAGGTGATATTGCAGTAGTCTGCTGATGTCATAGAATCATGGAATGGCTTAGATTGGAAGAGCCCCTAGAGATCATCTATCTACTTCAACCTCCCTACCATGGGCAGAGACACCTCTCAACTAGACTTGATTGCTCAAGGCCGCATCCAGTCCTGCTTTGAACCCCTCCAGGGAAAGGGCATCCATAACCTCTCCAGGCAACATATTCCAGCATCTCACCACCCTTGTACTGAAAACCTTCTTCCTAAGATCCAATCTAAACCTACTGTCCCTCAGCTTCAAACTATTCTCACTTGTCCTATTGTTAGACACCTTTATGAACAGTCTCTCTCCAGATTTCCTGCAAGTTCCTTTCAGGCTTGGATTCTTGGGCACAGAATTAAGGCACAAGCAGTGTCAAACTCATAGGCTAGTTTATTGCATTCACACAATTTACACACACAAGGATATGGATGGGGAGGGGAAGAAAGGAAGAGGCGGGGGAGAAAAGAGAAAGAACCCCACAGAGAGAGAAGAGAGGTCACCTCGGAGTCATTTTCCATCCTGAAAGTCTGTTTGAAGACAGTGGGTGGGGAACATTCCATCCGCAGGTCAGAGCTTCTCTTCTTTTCCCTGGCTGCCTCATTGAATACAAATGTTTTTCTGAGAATCACTTAGCATTTTCCAGGAGTGATTTGCTTAGCCAGGCCCACTGTCCAGTGGTGTTGGGCATGCTTGGTGTGGCAGGGGGTTTCCAGGGTTGAGCCCCACTTGCCCGGCTGGTTTCTCCAAAATGATGGCTGCTGTTGATAAACCAGGAGCTGCCAGACAGGTTGGGTCAGAATCAGCATCACCTGTCACAACAGGAAGCCTTCACCTCCTATGTGTGATAGGTGACAGGAACTCTGGGGCACAGAATTAAGGCACGAATTGTGGTGTGGCGGTCCAGAATGGTGGTCTTTCGGTCCATGTAAGCTGAGCAGGCAGGCAGGTGGTGCCATGGCAGCATGCACAAGCTCACTCTGCATTCTCTGGTTGGTCTCTTGTCCAGTTGTTGCATATTAGGGAGCTCTTCGGGGGTCTGAGCTCATGGAGGAAGGGATTTTTTGGACAGGAAGTACAAACAGGATGCTCAGTCAGCGTTGCCCAGAAATGTAGCTCAAAACGAGGTTTTTTTCTGAGATGTTGGGATGTATTGTTTATCTCAGCATCCCTTCCCACAACTGAGTTCACCACACCATACCACACAGCTTGGTGTCATGGACAAACTTGTTGAGGGTGCACTCAGTGCCACTGTCTGTGTCACTAACAAAGATATTAAACAGCCCTGGACCCAGAAAAGATCCCTGAGGAACTCCACTTATCACTGGTCCACCTGGATATCAAGCCATTGTTCACAACTCTTTGAGTGTGACCATCTAGCCAGTTCCTTATCCACCAAGTGGTCCATCCATCAAGTCTATGTTTCTCCATCTTAGTGATAAGGATGTCAAGTAGGACAGTGTCAAATGCCTTGCTCTTCCTGTATCCNTCGGGGGTCTGAGCTCATGGAGGAAGGGATTTTTTGGACAGGAAGTACAAACAGGATGCTCAGTTAGCGTTGCCCAGAAATGTAGCTCAAAACGAGGGTTTTTTCTGAGATGTTGGGATGTATTGTTTATCTCAGCATCCCTTCCCACAACTGAGTTCACCACACCATACCACACAGCTTGGTGTCATGGACAAACTTGTTGAGGGTGCACTCAGTGCCACTGTCTGTGTCACTGACAAAGATATTAAACAGCCCTGGACCCAGAAAAGATCCCTGAGGAACTCCACTTATCACTGGTCCACCTGGATATCAAGCCATTGTTCACAACTCTTTGAGTGTGACCATCTAGCCAGTTCCTTATCCACCAAGTGGTCCATCCATCAAGTCTATGTTTCTCCATCTTAGTGATAAGGATGTCAAGTAGGACAGTGTCAAATGCCTTGCTCTTCCTGTATCCACCAGAGCTGTAACTCTGTTGTAGAAAGCCTCCAGATTCATCAGGCATGGTTTGCCCTTTGTGAAGCCATGCTGGCTGTCACCAATGAGCGTGTTATGTTCCATGTGTCTTAGCAAAGATAGAGTTGGGGCTCTGCAACCTGGAGAAGAGAAGGCTTTGAGGAAATCTTGTAGTAGCCTTCCAGTATCTGAAGGGGGCCTACAGGAGGGCTGGGGAAGGACTATTTACAAGGTCTTGTAATGACAGGATGAGGAGTCATGGGTTTAAACTGGAAGAAGGGAGATTTCAACTAGATGTTAGGAAGAAGTTCTTTACAGTGAGGGTGGTGAGGCACTGGAACAGGTTGCCCAGGGAGGTTGTAGCTGCTCCCTCCCTGGAGGTGTTCAAGACCAGGTTGGAGAGCTGCTCCAGCCCTCTGATCATCTTCGTGGCCCTTTTCTGGACCCGCTCCTACACTTCCATGTCCTTCCTGTGTTGAGGGCTCCAGAACTGCACACAGTACTCCAGGTGGGGTCTGAGGAGAGCAGAGTAAAGGGGCAGAATCCCCTCCCTTGCCCTGCTGGCCACGCTGCTCTTGCTGCAGCCCAGGACTCAGTTGACTGTTTGGGCTGCATGCACAGAAGATTTGATTCTTCTCAAGACTTGCTACCGTTAAAGCTATGCAGCCTCTAATTACTGTGTGTTGCTGAGGTTGGACTCAGAAGGAAGGATATAAAGGAAAAAATACTCTAGAGACGTGTGCTTCAGTAAAGTTTTCATGATTCCTGTTTACATACTTGGTAAAATAGGAGTCCTAGTG
Source organism: Ramphastos sulfuratus (assembly GCA_013399055.1). Classification (NCBI taxonomy): domain Eukaryota; kingdom Metazoa; phylum Chordata; class Aves; order Piciformes; family Ramphastidae; genus Ramphastos; species Ramphastos sulfuratus. The sequence goes on along the minus strand of WBNM01012619.1, from coordinate 17,255 downwards.
ATAATGAGCAAAGAGGAAAGTTGAGGTGAGGAGGAAAGCATGTATGAGACTATTAAAGAGGAACAGGTCTGGGAAAAGATGAACTGGTTGCTTTTCAAAAGACTCAATCTTTTCATTGAATGAAGAGAACACATACTTTTTTTTTGCTTGTCTTGAATATTTTGGTGGGGAAATTGAGGGTCAATCTAGATTTCTTTCTTTCTATTAATGTTGTGTTTTTGTAAGGGTATCTAGAGATTTCTTCCTTTTAACAGACATTCTGCATTACCTGGGGAATGATCAAGAAAGAATTCCCTGCACAGAAAACAGTTAACTTCCCAAGCTCAAGGTTCACTTGGCAAGCAGAGAGAATCAACTGGTGCTGTAATGACTTCCTGACTCTGAAAAATACTTGGAAGTGCATGGTGAATAAAGAAAGCAGCGCTGGTAAATCCAAGGTGTCCTTGAGGAAAACAGGACTTCTAAGGCTTAAAAGATAAAGCAGTGAGCTCTGAGACTCACAGGGGCAGAAATTAATGACAAACAGGAAAAAAATCAAAAGGCTTAAATCATTAGTGGTTCAAAGGAACTATTTCCTTTGTTTTCCTTACCTTAAACGAAGCTTATGTGGATCCTGCAGAACTTGTCTTAACCTTGATGCAGAGTCTGAAAAGAAGTTTGAAAGAAACATTTGTGGCTGTTGACCCAAACGATAACCTAGGGCCGGGCATGCTGTTGCCCAGAAATTATGTCAGACCAGTCCCAAATACGCCCTTATGGTCTTCACAACATCACCACCCCCTACCCTCACCTTGAAAGTGATAATACAAAGAGCAGGGCATCTGAGCTTCTAGAGGAGTGAAGCTCTAGAGCAGATCATCAATTTTTGTACTTTATACAGATCTTTATATTTTATGCTTTAAGGGCGACACTGCTGAACTGTAGCCACCTTAATGTTCAGTGTCACATCTCAGACCTTACTGCCTGATCTTCTGCTCTTTAAAAAGTGATTAATTCTTCTTCTCTCTGGTGTGCCTGAATACAGTGGGATGAACAACCTTTTGTAGCTGTATCTCCCCATTTACCGATCAAATCAAATTATTTTATTTAGGCTATATCAAGCTCCTAGCTGACTGTGATGAGAGAAATACCTAGTTCTAGCTCACTGGAGCTAGGTGTGAGTGTGGCAAAGATGAAAAGGAATGAGGGCTATGGTGCAAGTGGGTGAGAATAAGCTAAATGGAAATGCAGGTGACAAATTCTTACTGCAAGTTCTGTAAGGTAACAGGATGTATGGATGTGAGTGGGCGGAGAGGAAGCAGAGGTCCATGCTGACAAGGAGAATGGACACATTGAGAGATGGCAGTGAGGAAGTGTTCAGTGAAGTCAAGGAGGGAATATAGTCCAACCTTCCTGAAGAAACCTACTGGGGGAGTTTAGGTATGCCCAGTTGAGGGGAAGCATGTTTATCTTTTATCAAATAAAAAATCTAATTTCATGAAAGAGAAACACGATACCAAAGATGTTTTCAGAATGATCTGGGTCATTGGGCTGAGGTCCAAAGGGCTGAGAAGCCCCAGGAGAAGCTAGGATGCTTCAAGTTATTGCTCTCTTCTTCACAAGGCTTCCAATGTGAAGGGAGGACAGTACTTAAAATAATAGAATCATTTGGATTTGAAAAAGACCTCCGAGATGATTGAGTCCAACCATTATTTAACTCTATCAAGTATGCTGCTAAACCATGCCCCTCAGCACCACATCTCTGCATCTTTTAGAGACCATCAGTGGTGGGGATTCAACCAACTCCCTGAGGAGCCTGTTCCAGTGTTTGAGAACCCTTTCAGTGAAGAACTTGCTCTGATAAACAACCTAAGCCTCTTCTAGCACAACTTTAGGCCATTTCCTCTTGTGCTATCACTTGTTACTTGGGAGAAGAAACCAACCCCCACCTCATTCTAACCTTCTTTCAGGGAGTTGTGGAGACCAAGAAGGTCTCTCTTCTGTCTCCTTTTTTCCAGGCTAAACACCCACAGTTCCCTCAGCCACTCCTCACAAGACCTGTTCTCCAGTCTTTTCACTAGCTTCATTGTCATTCTACTTGCTACTTCTCCCTGGAAGAAACAAAATTTGGCTAAATTCTTTGATATTCTATTAATTTCTGGATTTCTGCCCTTTTTTGGCTTGTTGGGTTTTTTTTGTCTGGTTGGTTGGGGTTTTTTTTGTTTGTTGTTGTTTTTCCTTGACCTCTTCAGACAGTTGCCACCTCAAACATGCAAAGACATTTAATTCGCTTTCTTTTAGTGGCGGTGGAATGGAATATGCGCAAAGACTGTTGAAGAACACACCAATTCCAAAGGCTGAGGTAACACTTGGGAGTTCCTTGATCATTTTTTGAATGTCTGAATATATCTACTTCTGAAACCATTCTACAAACTGAGATAAGTGTCTCTAATTCTCAAACAGGGAGGTGGGGTAGCCACAAGATTTTCACTAAGCTCACACCATACTGAAACAAGCCAGTGGGAGGCTGCATTGGGGATGTCTAGCACTTTCCATGCTAATTTGGAAACAGCCTTTCAGTATGTCTGATTGCTCTGGTCCTAAGCTATTACCTTGGATCAGAATTGAAATGGCTGATGATGAACATCAACTATATCTATGTGAGTGGAGAAAGTAGATTAGGGCAGTCTGAGCATAGTGATTTCTGAATGCTAATGAAAAGAGAAATGTATTTGGCATCATTACAAGTCAGGCACTCCAAGGATTTTGAAACTGTGTCCTGTTTTTATAACAATAATACATTTGTCAGTTCTGTGGGGAAACATTGTGAAAAATATCTGTGTATTCTGTGATCAGAGCCATTGCTCCAAACCCAGTAAGATAGTGGCTGATTAAAATTGGAGCTGAGAAAGTTGAGTTCTTCACTGCTAAAGTCTCCACTATATGTGGGTTTGGAAAATGTCCATATGTGCCAGAGCATCTCATTGTTCTTTTGATGGCTTATTTATTTTGTCAGTATGAATTAGGCTTGATGCCAGCTATGAAACACAATTTTAGCTTATATTGATCCTGCTCGTCCACGTGGAGGTCCTTATCATCTTTGCAGGATGTTAAGTTTTATTTGTAGCCAAAACATACTCTGCTGCCTTCCCTATCAAAACAAATTTCATTTCAACCCAAATTTACTTGATTTACCTTTTATTGTTTGCATGGTTGTTTGGGGTTTTTTTGCAACTGAGATCTCCATATTTTTTTGACTGCTTAGAGGGAGTCAAGAGACAACCTGCTTGGGCATCCCAAGTTAGGGAATGTGACATTGCAGCTCTGAGAACCGCATTGTTAAATGACAGTCTCTGCTGTGGACCCATAGCAGAGTATCCACAATCTGACTAGGTTGCTTTTGTCTTTATAGTATAGACCAGATTCTTAATTAGGTGTTAGACTGAAAGGGATGTTGGTTTTAAAATGAAAGAGTGGAGGTTCAAACTAGATAGAAGGAAGAATTCTTCACAGTGAGGATGGTGAGACACTGGAACAGGTTGTCCAGAGAAGTGGTAGACACCTCATCCCTGGAAACATTCCAGCTGGGGTTGGACAGGGCTCTGAGTAACCTGATATAGTTGCAGACATCTCTTTTTAGTTCAAAGGGGTTGGACATGATTAGCTCTCAAGATCCCTTCCAACTCGAACCATTCTGTGATGAAGTTATAGCTTCTACAATGATGCAGGTTTCTTTCACAATTTTGACAAATCCACTAACTCCTGGTTTGAAAGAAGTTAATGTTTGGTCAGGATGGAATAAAATGGCTCTTCTACAACCAGGTTCAGTTTTCAGCACTCAACAGAAGTATGCAAACTCATGAAGGAGGTACGGGACAACAGCTGGCTGAAGATGAGCCACAGCATCCTGGCGTGTCTCAGCAATAGTGTGTCTGGAAGGACTTTGGGTAGTGATCATCCCCTGTGCTCAGCACTGCTGAGAGCACTCCTTGATTGCTGGGTTCAGTTTTGGGCTGCCTCAGTTCATTCTTTGTGGCCAGGGTATTCCTTCCACACTCTTCTGCCCCTTCTCCTATTACTGACCTGTAGGCTACAAACCAAGTGCCTCCTTTCAGTTTTCTCTGCATTTGACAAAAGCCTGGTAAATGTACTCAGGCCAAGTGCTGCCAACTGTCATCATTCTCCATGCCCCCTCATCTCTATACTCCTTTCTGGGGGCAAACATAGGTGCTTAAAGCACTTTCTTGTTACTATGACTTGCCATGTTGTATAGCTCCACTCAGGAAACAGCATCTGTAAAGAGTGTCACTGAAGTCCTCTCAAATTTTTGGCAAAGAAAAAAAAGGACAAAGCTTGACTTGAGCATGGAAGGTTTAAAGTTTCTCTGTTGGTCTCCAAAGTCTCTGGTGTGTTACGGAGTCATATGTGGGATCATAGAATCATAGAATGGTAAGGTTGGAAGGGACCTCAAAGATCATCTAGTTCCAACTCCCTGCCATAGGCAGGGACACCTCCCACTAGTACAGCAAGTGCAAGCCTTGGGTCTACACCAGGTCATGGAACAGAGAGGTAGGAAGTTGGAGAGTCTCAGCTCAGGGCATACATCTTCCACAGCTGGTAGTGAAATGTTCAGCCCCTCTCCTCTCTTTTTTGGAATTGCTTTGCCCACAGCTAATTTACTTTCAGGACACGAAAGAAATTCAAATTCAAAACATAAAGCTTCACTCTAGAGGTGACGAAAAATGAACAGACAAAATATTATTGTGTACTGAACGATATTTAAATGGTTCTTAGCTTTTTCCAGAAAAACGTGTCAACAGATCTGTACACTTTGGCAGAGATCAGTCTGGAGGGATTTTATCCATCAAACAGTGATATAATGATCTTTATTGAAGTGGTGAGAGAATGGGAAATAAATGAGAATAATGAAAAGAGAAGGAAAACAGCATAGAAGATAGGAATTGTGGAGAATACACCAGGACTTTCTGGAATGTTTTATGCTTCTGAAATACACACATGTGGATTGTGAACTGCTTCATAATTTTTATAGGACCTGCCTCAAAAAGTCTGTCAGAAATGCCATAGGGCCAAGGCACTTCCTTCTTTTTAGAACAAACCTAACAGAATGGTCCTCAGGAGTAAGTTTTAGAGATAGTGACTGCCCAATGCGGAGCACTAGAGCCAGAGCCATCACTCAGGTGTCTCCAGGCATGGTTCCAAGGTGCAATCTGAAATGTGACATAGCAGATATTACCTGTATCTCAGGTACTGTGGCTAACTTCATACACAATTCAGTCTTTGGCCCAGATCCAGTCTGGATCAAACTTGTCCTGTCGAATGATTTGATGGTGAAGAAGCCTGTGAAACCCTGGTGAGAGGCTCTGTTTCACCTTTCTCCTCCCAATATTGAATATTCTAGTTTTATGTCACTGTACAAAGACAGACAGAGCTGATGTTTCCCAATCTGTCTCTTGAAAGTTGTCTGTCTGGGGGTAGTTTCTCGGAAATATGTTTCCTGCTTTTCTTATGGCCACAAAGAGAAGAGAAGCAGGAGGGTAGGTGCAAGCCACTATGATGGAGTTACTTGCTCTTGAAATTGTTCAGTTATGTTCTGTCATGGAAAATTACCCCTGAATAGGACCTTAAGATTTCTTTAAATCATCTTTCCTCCTGAAGCCAAGTGAAACTATCTCAATGACAGGACAAGGGGCAATGGGTTTAAACTGGCAGAGGGAAGATTTAGACTGGATGTCAGGAGGAAGTTCTTTACAGTGAGGGTGGTGAGGCACTGGAACAGGTTGCCCAGGGAGTTTGTAGATGCTCCCTCCCTGGAGGTGTTCAAGGCCAGGTTGGACGAGGCCTTGAGTAACCTGTACTAGTGGGAGGTGTCCCTGCCTATGGCAGGGGGTTGGGACTAGATGATCCTTGAGGTCTCCTTCCAACCTTACCATTCTATGATTCTGTGATTCTATAACATCATCCTTGATAAATGTGTGTCTAACTCCTCCTTAAAGGTATCCAGAGATGGATGCTTAAAGTTTGGGCCTCAAAGATCATATGAACATTAACAAGCTGCAGCAATGAGCAGCTGCAATTATTAGAATTTAGCCTGAATTCTAAGGAATGGGCAAAAATTAATCATAAAGTATTATTGTGGAGGCTAATTAGGCAAACTGCAAAGCTAGTTGAAAATTAAGCTCTGGAGACAGATGAGGCAGTCAGTATCTTGGTCTTGGTTTTCTGTATGTGTGTGTGTATATATATATATTAAAATATATATATATATACACATGCACACACACACACATATATATATATACACACACATACACATATATATATATACACACATATATATAGAATCATAGAATCACAGAATGGTAAGGTTGGAAGGAGACCTCAAGGATCATCTAGTTCCAACCCCCTGCCATAGGCAGGGACACCTCCCACTAGCACAGGTCACTCAAGGCCTCCTCCAACCTGGCCTTGAACACCTCCAGGGAGGGAGCAGCCACAACCTCCCTGGGCAACCTGTGCCNCACTTGGCCTTGTTGAATTTCATGAGGTTGGCTTGGGCTCACCTCTCCAGCCTGTCCAGTCCCTCTGGATGGAATCCCTGCCCTCTAGCAAGTCGACTGTGCCACACAGCTTGGTGTCATCTGCAAACTTGCTGAGGGTGCACTGATTCCTCTGTCCATGTCACTGACAGAGATGTTAAACAGCACTGGTGCCAGCACTGACCCCTGAGGGACGCCACTTGTCACTGGTCTCCAGGTGGACATTGTGCCCTTGATCACCACTCTCTGTGTGCAACCATCCAGCCAATTCCTTATCCAGCAGTGCTCCACCCATCAAGTCCATGTTTTTCCAGTTTGGTGACCAGGATGTCATGTGGGACAGAGTCAAATGCCTTACTCAGGTCCAGGTAGATGACATCAATTGCCCTTCCCTTGTCCACTGTTGCTGTGACTTTATATATATATACGCACACACATTTTTTTTTTTCCCTTTTCAAAATTGAGCTCTTTCTCTTTTATGAAGCTGATTTGGCTAAAGATACATAAACAATACCTCTTGGTAGTGGAGAAGGAGGGAGGAACTCAGTCAGAATTGAAGGCATTCAGTCTGGTTTTAACTGCAAGTTCCTTTTGCCTTCACTGTAGATGAGGTGGAGGTGAGAAGGTGATGTGTAACTGTTTAAAGACTATCCAACTTCTTAGCTGCTTTGACTTAGGAGCTGCTAAACTCCCCTCATTCAGACTGCAAAAACTGCTGCCAAAAATCTCTTTGTCTGAATTTATTTCTTACTAACCCGAGTTTTATCTAGCTTAAATATCTGACCAACTGTTTTTGTCTCTTTTGTGCTTACTATGGTCTTCTTTTAGCATCCTTTCTCTCCAAAATTACTACAGGAAAATTATCTGTGAACTGTAATCTTGACTTCAGAACTGGGTATAGAGTTACCATCTGAGAACTTAGACCTGAAAACTAAACTGTCAGCAGGAATTACTGGAAATTCACTATGAAAAAACTCAGCTTGGTTTTTTTTTATTTGTTGGTTTTTTTAACCTGCATGGCTTCTTAAGGGATTTGATTCCAATTCCAGTACAGCCAAAGCAGACCAGTGTTTATACTTCAACAAGGCTGGGATTTGGACATAAGTTAGGCTTGTTTTCTAGTACAGGCTTAATACTGTTACATACCTTCATCTCTCCTTGCTGTTTCACTCCAGACCAATGTAGCTAAGTCTACAGGGCTTTGAGCTGAGGGCATCTTTTACAGATATAAATCCATTTTCTAAAATGAGGAAAAAGAGAAATATATTGTGACTGACAGCTCAGTCTGAGCTCTGCATTGAAGTGAAACCCTGGTCTGCGTGCAAGGCAGGAAACAAACTGCAGAGCTTAAGAAACAGCAGAGAAAACCACATTCTGCTGCCACATGCACCATTCATAGCTCCCACAGGGGCTGTATCTCAGCCCCTCACAACAAGGGCAGCGATCTGACTCTGAGAGAACATGTAGAAAGTAATGTTCTGATGTATGCTTACAATAATACTGCCTTACATCAGGTAGGAAATGTTCTGATTGCCTGGAGAATGTGTTGGGAAGTCACCTTGATGCAGAGAGTTTACATGGAAATCACAGGATTATAGAATTGTTTTGGTTGGAAAAGACCCTTAAGATTGTAGAGCCCAGCTCTATCGAGTCTGGTGCTAAACCATGTTCCTCAGCACCACATCTCTGCATCTTTGAAACACCTACAAGGCTGTGGATTCAACCAGCTCCTTGAGGAGCCTATTTCAGTGTTTGATAAACCTGGAAATGGAAATAAGTGCAACAGAGTGGGACTTTGAAGGTTCATTCTGGTCCTGTGAAGCTGTGGTTATGTCAAGTTTGGTGCATGCCAATGGGAAGTAAGCCAAAATCTATCACCTGTGTCTGAGTGTATGAAGTAAGACCCGGCATTTACAGCTAATGAGAGGCATCAAAGCAGCTCTGGGAAGGCAGGGCTCCATCCAGCATAGCCTGCTGTTTCTCTGGCTTTGTTTCTCTTATAACAGGACTGGGTTTAAATCAGAGTGAGTCTGCAGCATGAAATCTCCACAGACTCTTTGAAACTCTTTGAAAATGACACAGAAAAGAGGTTCAGCTGACCTTCCATGCTTTTCCCCAGCTCCCAGGGCTGCCACTTCCTTGCTTTGCAGACTTCTGTCATTCCAAAGGCATAGTATGGGCAAGAATACTCATGTATATGACATGCATGAATGCATGCTCACGCATTACTCCGATAGATTGTGGTAACACCACCTAATGGGACAGGGCATGGAAAGGGCCAAGATAAAAGCAAACCAACTGCTGAATCCTGGCCTTCCCACTTCAGTGCATGAGTAAAAATTGTGGGCTGGATCATGCCACCCCTTCATTAGGCTGTTGGCTATGAGAAAGGATTAGAAGAGTAGGAAGCTGTGTCCTAATTCCCCCAGTGCAGCACAGGTTGGTTTTTTGGACCCCTGATGTTATGTGCTGCATCAACAGGCTGCCAAATCTACCATCATCTACCCAGGGAATGTTAAGAGCATGGAGGATTTAATTGCTTTTTGGGAAGAAATCAGTTTCCAGCACTTAATGAGAGCTTGCACATGAAATCCTAAAAATCCTGAGGCTTCTAGAGAAGTGAGGCACATGGGCACAGTCATCCCATGGTATTCTATTGTCATGTTCAATGCAATTGATAGTAAATATGTATATGTGCAAATAAATACAGAATCATAGAATCATAGAATGGTAGGGTTGGAAGTGACCTCAAGGATCATCTAGTTCCAACCCCCTGCCATAGGCAGGGACCCCTCCCACTAGAACAGATCACTCAAGGCCTCATCCAACCTGGCCTTGCACGCCGCCAGGGAGGGAGCAGCCACAGCCTCCCTGGGCAACCTGTGCCAGTGTCTCACCACCCTCACTGTAAAGAACTTCCTCCTGACATCCACTCTAACTCTCCCCTCTTCTAGCTTAAACCCATTTGCCCTTGTCCTGTCATTGCAAGACCTTGTCAATAGTCCCTCCCCAGCCCTCCTGTAGCCCCCCCTCAGATACTGGAAGACTACTCTAAGGTCATCCGTTTAAGCAGTTTCTCTATTTATGACTCTAGGAGTTTTTTGTATTAAAATGAAGAAGTTTCATAGTTTCATTTCACCTCTATTTGCAATCCAACTGTAAAAGAGAAGTTTTGTGGTAGCTTCTGTTAGTGCACTGCAAAAACAAGTATCTGGATCTGGTTTACTCAGGTGCATCAAACACGTTTGATTGCAATGATGGACTGTCACTTTTGATTCACCTCAGTAGCAAATGAGCAAGCCTCCAGTCCATGCCCCTCAAACAATAATAATCTGGAAATTGTTCTAAATGCTGGAAAACACACATTTTTCCATAGAAAATAGAGAAATGGAACCATCAGCTTTCCTGAATGATTAATCCTGAGTTTTAAAATAGACAAAGTTTCAAACAATAATTTTCAGAAAACCATGACTAAATGAGAGGACATCTTTCCACTGGGCTAGTTGAGTTTATTTCCATCTATACTTCGTGTTTTCCTTCTCTGTGATTAATCCCATGGGAGAGCTCCTTGTGAAGTGGGTTATAGAAAAGCAATCTAAGGGAAGTAGTTTTGCAGCTTTAAAAACTCAGCCACTGCCAGAATGCTTGAGTTTCCTCTTTAAGTGAAAGGAAGGAGACAAGTGTGGGAGGCTTCAGAGCTGGATCTCCACCATCAGCACCTCCTTGCGTGCTGTGCATTGCTGCCACAGAGTTGAGGGTGGGGGCAGTGCTACCACTTTTACTTTGGTAGAACCACAGAATCATAGAATTATTTGGGTTGGAAAAAATCCTTAAGATCATCAGGTCCAACCGTTAACCCAGCACCACCAAGTCACCACTAAACCATATCACTCAGCACCACATCTAAACAGCTTTTAAACCCCTCCAGGGTTCTGGATTCCATCACTGCCCTGAGCAGCCTGTTTCAGGGCTTGACAACCCTTCTGGGGAAAAAAATATTTCCTAATGTCCAACCTAAACCTTCACTGTTGCAACTTGAGGCTGTTTCCTCTTGTCCTATTGCTATGGAAGGATAGCTCTACAGCCCAGGCTACAAATGGGAACAATTTGCCATCAGCCACTTCTTCCCTCAGCAGAAGTTTTGCGCTTATTTTCTTACCGTACACAACAGTTTTCCCTGCCAAACAGATTCATTGATCAAGGTACAAATGAATGTAAAGAGTTGACATTTGCTGTCCTTCCCACAGACAGAGGAATGCTGGCTCTGCAACCTCAGGAATGAGGGAGAAAAAAAATGAGATGGCCTTGCTCCCCTTCTGCAGAGCAGTCATTAACCTTGCTAACAAGGAAGGAGGCAGCTTTTTTAAACCCTGTGCCTGGGGGGATTACACATGGAGCTATTCTTAATGTCAGCATTGATGTTTCTGAGTAAGCGTGTACCCTCCTGAAGACATAATGCAGCCAGGTGCAGGTTTCTACCAGCCAGATTTATCCCAGAGGGATGCATGAGAACAGAGTTGACAAACCAGAGGCCCCAACCAGGCTTGTTTATGACACAGGAATGCAAGTTTTCATTTATCAATGTGAATTTCAAGGAATAGTGATATGTAATACTTAGTGTGAAAAAGGAAAGGCTCTTCACCAATGTTTTAACATTGTGCTGTAATGATACTTTCTAGAGCCAGTCGTGACTTTAAGCCAGATGACTGCTAAAAATATTAAGGGAGGATCACCACAGCAACAATCACATTGCTCCCTTTCTGCAGGAGAAACAGAAAAGCATGCCAACTTTGACAAGCAGAATACATTACACCGTTTAGAACTGTAAGGAAAGCTGTACATGATCGGCTCTGTGTGTGTGTGCCTGCACATGTGTTAACCGGATGGCAGCCTGTTAAACACACATATCAAAGGGAATAGCCTTGAAAATATGCTTAACAGAAAACTTGCCATAGTTCTAACTTCATTGGCTGCTGATCAGTGTGGTGCTTGCTGCAGTGCTGGAGAACTCCAGTCCAGTTGCTAGGCTGGGCTCTCCTGGCTGTGGTGTCCTGGAGACGGGATGGAGGACATCAGCATTCTCTTGGTCTTGTGACAGTGAGCAGCTGGGACACAGGTAGTTTGTCCACACCAATGTGGGACCACAGACTTGCTTTTACTCCAGTTTATATGTTTTTATGTGCTAGTTGCCAAAGGAAATCCTTTGCCAAAGAAACTCCTTAGCCAGGGAGTGAAGAATAAGAATGGAAGGGTAGGAGGCAGGAGTGATATTGTCAATGCTTGACTTTAAGCGCCTTGTAGAGGAATCCTTGTAGTTGGGAAACCTCCTCTTACCAGGCCATTTGTATGATCAGTGAAAAGAGGGTAACATTTTTGGAGGCAGCCCAAGGAAAGAACATGGCTCAAGATATCAAGATCTTTGGCAAATTCAGGATGCATCTAAGACTCCAAAATCACAGAATCACAGAACTTTAGAGGTTGCAAGGGACCTCCAGAGATCATCGAGTCCAACCTCTCTGCCAAGGCAGGATCCCCTAGGGTAGTTCGCACAGGAACACATCCAGATGGGTTTTGAAAGTCTCCAGAGAAGGGACTCCACAACCTCTCTGGGCAGCCTGTTCCAGTGCTCTGTCACCCTCACTGTAAAGAAGTTTCTCCTCGTGTTGAGGTGAAACCTTCTATGTTCCAATTTGTAGCCATTGCTCCTTGTATTAGTGCTGCTGACCAGTGAAATGAGATTAGCTGCAGCCACTTGACACCCACCCCTCAGATATTTGTATACATGTTAGGGAAGCCCAAAAGCATGTGGCTTTTGACAAGAGGAAGACAAGGTTAGACTTGGAGTGTGAAGGTTGTGTGTTCCTATTCCTGCTTCTCTTGCCATTAGGAAGAGCACTTGTCTCGCTGTGTGTTAGTACAGTGCCAAATCCTGGCAGGCTGCCATCACTTTCTGATGTGAATTTCTAGCTAGAAGTGTCTCTCAGCTCTACTGGGATCACACATCTTAAATAAATGGTGTGTGGCTAGTCTGTATCTTCAGCCTCATGGATGTTTTGCAGTGGAGATATGTACTCCCGGTGAATAAATTTAAGCCTTCTGCTAACAGACTTGCTTTTCTGTACTGTGGGTTTTTGGTTTGGTTTTTTTTAATGCAGGCCTGTGCAGACTTGCACTCAGCTGGATGAGCTAAGTAATGCCAGTGGTATCCCAGCCCCATATGGAGTAACTGCCCCTCACTACAAGAAGTATATCGAGGTGCTGGAGCAGATCCAAAGAAGCACAACAAACCTAATGAAGAGTCTGGAGAACAAGTCTTGTGAGGAGCATCTAAGGGAATTGGGGCTGTTTAGTCTGGAGACAAGGATGCTCAGGGGAGACCTCCTCACTCTCTACAGCTACCTGAAAGGAGGTTGGGGACAGGTGGAGGTTGATCTCTTCTTCCAGATAACAAGCCATAGGACAAGAAGAAAAGGCCAAGTGGTACCAATGGAGTCTAAGGTTGGATATTAGGAATAATTTCTTCCCTCAAAGGGCTGCCAAATCCTGGAACAGGCTGTCCAGGGAACTGGTGGAGTCCTCATCCCTGGAGGGATTTAAAAGCTATGTAGATGTGGTTCTGAGAGACATAGTTTAGGGGTGACCTGACGATGTTGGCTTAGCAGCTGTGCTTGGTGATCTTAGAGGTCTTTTCTTACCAAAATTATTCTATGATCTACCAAATAATGGATCCAGTATATACCATAATATTGGTGCAGATTGAATTACAGTAATCACCCATACCTGATGTTAAGATGGCTGTAAAATGGTAAGTAAGGCTGCTGTCAGAAGCACAAGGGACTTTCTTTGTGCAGCACATGCTCATCCTGGCTTTTGGAGGCCAGTGGCAGAGAGGTACATGACAAACTGGAGGTTTCAGTTTGATCACAGTGGCACAGCCTCTCTGGCTTTTGCTGTTGTCACCTCCAGTTTATCGTGAAGAACAGTTGATGGCAAATGTGGTTGTCCTGTAATATTCTGCTTTAGACCTTTTAAAGTGCAAATTTCAAAATGTGTTTGCCAATTAGTTTGAAGAAACCTGTGGAGCCATCTACTCTGCACTCTCTTTTTCGTCCTCTGATGTTTGCCACCTTGCCATGCCCACTGTGGCTCCAAGGCTTGAAGCTTGCTGAGCTGCAGAGCCTTGCCACATGGCATGGTGCTTTTGAGCAGGGTTTTGTGCTGTCTGGCAGTGGCCATGAGCCATGGCAGTAGGAAAGAGCCAAAAGCAGCAAGTGGAGTTAATGAATCACCCTGGAACAGGAGTGGGACTCTCAGAGCTCAGGAGGTTTCATGGAATCTGCAAAATTGATGGTGAGTGACTGGGGAGATAAAAGTCCCAGACTAGACTCAACTGCAGATGAGAACTGGATTCAGGAGCTGGATTCTGGAACTAGATTCAGGAACACACATATCAGGATCAAAGGCAGAATGGACAGAGTCCTCCTTGGATATCAGCCATTGAAGGAGAGGCTTGACCCCCCCAATATCCCTCAGCTTTGTCCTAAAGGCGATGCCCATGGGATAAAAATTCCTTGTTGATCAGTTTACAGTCACCTGTCCTGTCTGCTCCTCCCCACAGGTGCCACCTCTGAATTCCTGAACTCCAACATGGGGCACAAGATTTAGCAGTGCCCTTGGTCTGCACAGAAGCAAGTTTAAGCAAGAGCCTTTCTGCAGCCCAACCCTTGGCAGTCACTCTAAGCATCAGCGTTATCACTGCTAGAAGCAGCCACTGTCGGTAAAAAACATGCCCTGAACTTCAGAGAGTGCCATCACTGAGCAGAGACTGAGCTGAGAAGTCAAATAACTGAACTGAACAGAATTGGTTCTGGTCTGGCTCAAACCAGGATGCTATCTCTTTGTGAGTTTCACTTGTGGTTTTGGGTAAGGAAAGACATGAATGGTGCCTATAATTAGATGAATGTTATTGTGTGTTGGACCTTTAAAACTGAAGTGTTTCCCAGGCTGCAATCTAGAAGGGATTGCTATGCATCAGTGCAAGATGGCTCTCACAGTGAGTTACATGCTTGTTTTTCCTCTCCTGAAGTTGTTATTTCTCTCCTTGCTTGTTTGATTTAATTTGAAACTAAAGCTATTCTGGTTGTAAGTAATTTTGAATTAGGAATTCTGGAAACTGAACATGGTTAGGTTTGTGGAACACATCATTGAGAAAATCCTACATGGACAATATGTTGCTTCTCCCACCATCGTGTCAAAGCCAGGTCTGGTAAGGATGTGTCTCTGTACCACCAAGGATGTCTCTCTGTACTACCCCAAACGACCTGCTAGGAGGACAGATTATGACCCAGATGATAACCCATGCCAATATTCTTCCAGTTTCAAACTCCCTCCCTCCAAACTAAGTTCCATGTATTATAACCAACACCCCAGTCTAGAAAGCTGAATGGATTTCTAGCTGCTAAGCTCATATCTGAGTCCCTGATAAAGATATAATATCTAAGCAGCAATGTACTTCATCCTTATCTACTGGATCAAAGCCTCAAATTTCAGAGTTGTATCTAGACCAGCTGTGGGTTAGGTGTTTCTATAGCATGTATGTTTTTGTTACAGAATCAGTTTGCTAGCATTATAGTTTGGGAATAAGGGTCTCAGCAGCCTCCAAGCTCAACTCAGACTCACAGAGTGCTTTCCTGGGAGGTATTTTGGTCTCTGTTGTAGCTTCCTGTCAAATGTGGTAGGAAATCAGTGAACAGGAGGTCCCTAATCTGCATGGATGCTTGTCCCTGCACGATGTCAAAATCCGAGTTGACTGTTTTCTCATGGTTGCATACAACTCCATTACTTAGGAAGCAGAGAGGCAAGAAAGAGGTTATTTGGTATGGAAGTAAAAAATGAAAGAAAGGAAATTTGGCAGCAGTTCTCAACTGGAGCTTCTGGGAGGCCTCCAAAAACCTGTCTGATACCTGCATCTCTTAAGCTCATTGTTAGCTCTCACATTTTGTTCCCTGCTTGCAGCAGGATCTCGAGGGAACGCAGCTGCTTGTAGACCAAAAGGTGACCTTTTGAATAGCTGAGGAATGATGCATTATTTAGTGCATTCCTGGCTGATATGGAAATGGAAATGATTTTATGAGCAGAATGATTTGTTGTCCTTTCACTGGGATGCATCCTCTTGGCAGCACACAATGGTGTGGCATGCACATTGTTCCTCGTGGGCTCTTCTGGGTAAGACTTCTGATAAGACAGGCACTGGACTTTCAAAAACACTGACTCAAATGTAATAAACTTCAGTTTAGAACTATTAAACTTGCAAAAAAAAAAAAAACCAACTTCTATTTAAATAATGTGTAGGAATGGAAGCTTCCTGGAAGTGTGTGTCTCCAGACTACCAGCTAATGCTGGTGAGTATCATAAGCAGCTGTTGGTTCAACATGAAGTGTTTTACTTCTTCCAATTACTCCAGAGTCTCTTGGAAGGTGCCATAGCAGAACATTTATTACAGGGATGCTTGACAAACAGAATATTTGTTACTCATTTAGACAGAGGCTCCAGCAACTGCCCCCCAGTGATTCATGATAGTTAGGTACTTAGGCACTCTGCTTATCCATTAGATTAGACAAAGAAGAGGAGACAGATGGGAACCATTTTTCACCATGTCTGCCTTGAAATTTCCTGTGTGGTCTTTCAGAGATTCAAAGAACCTGAGGCTGGAGCCTACCTCTCCTGCTGACTGTGAATGAAGATTGCAATATCCTTTGCTGCAAGGCCATCCACTCTTGAACTTTACAAATACCTTTAAAAGTATCTATCTAATAGTGGTTTTCCTTTAATGTTCCCAACACCATTTGTGAAGGCTTGAAAGTGCTATTATTAATGTATTTCAGATTAAAAAGCTGAATTGTCAAGGTGACTACTGATTTGAGGATGGCCTGTTTTCCCTGAAAGATGAGAACCTGGAGANGAAGAATCTCCTTAGACCTGCTGACCACACTTTTCCAGATGCACCCCAGGATGGCATTGGCTCTCTAGGCCACAATGGCACATTGCTGGCCCAAGCAGAATTTGCTGTCAATCAGCATTCCAAGGTCTTTCTCCACAGAACTACTTTCCAGCAGGGCAGCCCCCAGCCTGTGCTGGTGCTTATTGTTATTCCTCCCCAGATGCAGACCCTGCACTTGTCCTTTTTTGAATTCCATGTGGTTAGCCTTTGTCCAGCTCTCCAGCCTGTCCAGATCTTGTTGAATGGCAGCACAGCCTGACAGTCTCTCAGCCACACACCTGCAGTTTTCTATCACCAGTACACTTGCTGAGGGTACACTCAATGCCCTCATCTAGGTCATTGATAAAGACATTGAACAAAATTGGACCCAGTACTGATTCCTGGGGAACACCACCAACTACAGGCCTCAAACTCGATTCTGTGCCGTTGATGACCACTCTCTGAACTCAGTTGTCCTGCCAGTTCTCAATCCACCTCACAGACCAGCCATCTATGCCACATTTCAGGACAAAGTTCATTTAAAGTCAGCAGGTGTTTGTGTTAAATAAAGATCCGTGAAGCTGGCATAGTAATGGCCAGAGAAGGGAGTCTTGTGAAGGTAAGATGGCCTCGTTTAGGCTAAAAAATTATGAAGCAGGGCTAAAATAACACAAACACCCAACTTCCAAGCAGATTTTGAGGGCAAGGGTGCCTGAATGAAGACCTTTACCTAATTAACT
>WBNM01012618.1:31916-63701 GCA_013399055.1 Ramphastos sulfuratus | reverse complement strand
CGGCTCTGCAGCCAAAATGGCTAAGGTTAAGATTTCTAGGTTAAGATTTCTTTCAAACTAAAGAAAGCAAAACACCATGGCTCACACATGATCTATGGTTGGAAAGGCAAACAGACAAGTGCAGGATTTTCAGCCAGCAGCATAATAGAGGCAAAGCCTCCAGTGTACTACCCATATTGGTATTAACAAGCAAAATACTCAAGGAAAGAAACTCTTGAAGTGTACAAGCAATTAGGATCATGTCAAGAATATATATAAAGATACATACAGACCTGATAAACATTTACTTGAAACTCTGATGCTAGTTGTGCAGCTCTCACCTTGCACATATGGTCCTGTTTCAGGGTGCTCTCGGACTCTAAGTGTGTAAGGCTTCTTTTGGTCTGACTGTTTTAACAAATCTCGGACACGCTCATTATAGATTTCAAGAAAACTGAGGGAGGAAAAGTGTTAAATGTACATAATTTTTTTTTTTTTTTAAAGAAAGCATATATCTAGACAGTTCAACTACCTGTATCTTTTATAGACAGAGTTAAACTAATTTTTGTTATCTTTGCTATTGCTCCTTTCCCTGCAGTGCATGTAGAAAGTACTCATAGAAGAAAACTTTTGAGAAGCAAAAGGCATTCAGCATTTTATTTAAGAAACCATAAAATAAGGTTTTTTAATACTAGTGATTTCAAATCCCCAGATTTCCAAACATAATGTTTCATTAGATGAATGGGAGTGAGGAAGAAGATTAGAATGTAGGGTTATGGCTCAAATGTAAGAGTTACACAAACAGGAAATAAATATTTAAGCATCCTATTTCAGCTGTCCATACAAATTGAACAGACAACATCCAAAGAGCTATACTGAGATGCAAAACTAAACACAGCACATTCTCTTCCTTCCTCTGTGTTCTCCCCCTTGTCCCAAAATGATTATCATCTGAAAAAACAAGAACATAATCAACTAGTCTTTACTTTGCTTGATCACAAGAATATGTTGTTGAAAGCATTCATACCACTGCCAGAGATACTTACCTGACCTTTACTCTGCATGATGCTGTCTGGTCTGAGTAATCATCCTTCCTTGAAAAGAGGCCCTGCATAAGCCAGAAGTTTATGTACATTTAACATCCAGCAAGAAAATCTAACTGCTTAGATAAATACAAGTGAAATAAAAAAAATAAGTACCTCACATATACGGGGTGTCAGACCAATGGATGCCTTCAAATAACAGAAAAAAAATTAAACAACATACTTGCTGTTACTCTTTTCCTTTTTTTTAATTAAAAGCCAAGTCATAAGAAAAGGACAGAATCGCAATGCAGCATTAAAGTAATGACTGTATGGTGGATTACAACACAAACCACTCCAGAGTGTAGTCCAGAACAGCATAGCAATGCTGTTACTCCAGCTGAAATATCTTGCATGTGAAACACTGCAGGGACTCATGTGTTGTGTAACATCAGCTATCTTAGCTTCAGTGCAAATGCTCTTTATAGTAAAAATCATTTTGGAGCACCTTATACAGCACTGATGTCAAGTTTAAAGGCTTGGGTTAAAATTGAAGAGCTTTTTGATGTAAACATACTGGACATGCCTACATCAGAGGTGTTGCAGTCTAGAAGAAACACATCAACACTAGAAGTACCTTGATTGATCAGGAATTTTTTGCATTTTCCTTATATTACTTTTATGTCTTTATGCTATGGCATCAGAGAACAGGCTTGGAATAGCTTTATGTTCTAAATTTATAAATCTGGTCTCTCAGAGAATGGGATATGGGCTGCTGCTAACAGTACCCAAACTAGTTTATTTATACTTTGCCCAAACACTCTACAAAACACTGAAGTAACAGTGTGGTTATGTGTGATGAACTGCTCTTAGGAAACAGTTACTCCCACTTTAGGTCCAGCGCACTGTGAGGAAGATTCCAGGCTGAACAGCATGAGAGGCTTTTAGAAGGTACAAATGAAGTGTTGGGTGGATAAAGTCCAGGTTCATCAAGCAAACCACCATGCATGAAAGTTCAGTTTATACCAAAAGCTTGTTTCTTCCAGGTTTTGAACACTGTTTCACAGTAATATACACGTTACTGAAGATCAGGTCAAAGCAGGATTCCACTGGAGAAAGAAATCACTTTGTAAGTCAGAAGTCTCTTAGAAATACTACCCCTGGAAATTTCCTTGGAAATAACGGTAATTTCAAGATGTCCCCATTCTGAACTTGTAAGATATTTCCAAAATAATGTAATACAAATATCCTAGCTTGTAACCTGTTGACCCCATTTTTAACAATTCTTCAAGCTTTCATGGAGTTAAGCTTGATTTCACATAAAATGAACAAAAATCAGCTCATGATTTCACAAAATGCTGTTGCTGATATCTATGGGTAAAATAAAAATTTAAAATTCAAACTTTCATAAAAAGCACAAACTGTACCATGCTGACTCATGCAAACTGTTAAATGATTTTTTTCTTTTTTAGGGGCATGTTTCACCAACAGTCAAGTATATTTATGGATAAAGATCAAACTGTTTTCTGTTGCAGCAAAATGCAGGAAATCATCAAATGACCCCATCTATTTGAGGACCAAGATTAGGATGCACTTGAGAGTGGTTCCTGGCAAACAAGCATGTTAAAATGTAACAAGGCCTGCAAACAACATCCAAAACCATTTCAAAACTGGAAGCAAGTATTAGTTTCCACAGGCCAAAGGATAAATTCTGCACCAGATGAGTCTCAAGCAGATAATGAGGCTTGTTGCAAAAGTATTCCTGTGAACTGTATCCAGTTTTATTTGTGAAAGTAATTTAATTTCAGCATAGCTCTGACTGCCAAAAATTTCCATGAGAATGAATACTTTGTATTATCTTGAGCTATAACTTTCTAAACCCCAGAATTACTCAGGTGTATAGATTTTTTTTTGTCCTTTAACACAGTAAGATTAATATATAGTAAGAGAAAGGTTATCTAAGTAAACATTGAAACTGCACCATACTTTCTAATATTCTCAGCTGATGCCATGTTATTTCCCTAAATGTAAATACTTCAGTCTCATTTTATATACAAAAACATCAAAGAAAGCACACATAAGCATTCTGCTCAACAAGCATCTTAATCACAGTGTAAAAACAAAGTGATGTTTCTGCTGGGCCCTCAGCCCCGAGTGCACAATGAGTAGTGTAACTCACAGGGGTTCCCATCATTGTGTAAGTTTTTCCTGAGCCTGTCTGTCCGTATGCAAAGAGGCAGATGTTGTATCCTCTAAATGCACCTGACAACACGGAAGTGCCGAGGTCCTGGAACACCTGAAAAGACCAAACAAAATGGTTTATGAACAATATGTCTCCTGATAAACACTCCGCATGGAGTGGAACCTGCCGCTTTAATAATTCCATTGTCGCGGTAGGCCTAAACAGGCCAAATTAGGCTTGTACATGTCCTGGCTTGCCCAGGCATGTTTTTCTGCTCTCCCTCCTTCTGTTTTGAGGAGGGTAACTGCAGGAAAAAGGACAAAGAACCTGGAGCCACTAAGTCTGGGGTCTGTGGCCTGCCCGGCAACCACGGTAAGCAAGGTACACAGGGTTGCCTTGTGCAAGGCTGTGTCCTGCCCCAAAAAGGGTAAAGCAAGCCTATGGCTTCACCCAATATGGTCAAATCTTGGCTAACTGCCATTTGATTGGCTATCCTGTGTCCAAGGGCCCATTAGTCTCGGGCTGTATGGATAAAAGGAGATGAGCAGGGAGCACAGTGTGTGCTTTGCCATTACAAGGTGTGTCTGCTATTGCATCCATGCCTGCTGCCTCACTGATCCTGAGCTGAGGCTCTGATACCTCCACACGTTCGGCCTGCACAGCCGGTGTGACACCGTGCCCAGACTGCACACTGCAGGACATCTGCCTGCACCTGAAAGCCTTCTGCCCAGGGGGAAGCCCTGGAGATAACACAGATCGTCCAGAAAGCCAGGACCAGGTCAGAGATCGTCTGCCTCCTTTCTCCAGCGCCCAGAAGCCTGGGGAAACTCTAAAGCCTCTGATGGCTACTGACAGCAATTTCTTGAACAGTAATTTCTTATGCTTTCCCTGCTCATTTTTTGGAGATATATTGTGATCATGCTCTCATAACATCAAAGCCTTGCCACAGACCAGCTGAAAGGACACCTGGCAAGGTTTACTAGGAAGTGCATGGTGGATCATAGAATCATAGAATAGTAAGATTGGAAGGGACCTCAAGGATCATCTAGTTCCAACCACCCACCATAGGCAGGGACACCTCCCACTAGCACAGGTCACTCAAGGCCTTGTCCAACCTGGCCTTAAACACCTCCAGAAAGGGAGCAGCCACAACCTCCCTGGGCAACCTGTGCCAGTGCCTCACCACCCTCACTGGAAAGAACTTCCTCCTAACATCCAGTTTAAATCTCCCCTCTGCCAGTTTAAACCCACTACCCCTCGTCCTGTCATTACAAGACCTTGTAAATAGTCCCTCCTCAGCCTTCCTGTAGGCCCCCTTTAGATACTGGAAGGCTACTCCAAGGTCTCCTGGAAGCATTCTTTTCTCCAGGCTGAAGAGCCCCAACTCTCAGCCTGTCCTCATAGGAGAGCTGCTGCAGCCCTCTGATCATCTTTGTGGCCCTCCTCTGGACCTGCTCCAACAGTTCCATGTCCTTCCTGGAATCAAAAGGTTCTAATAAACAGGCTGCCAAGACCTTAGCACAGCTTTGGCCTTTCAAAAGGGATATCACAAGTACTAATGGCTTTGTCATCTATACAGAAAATTAGCTAACATACACAGAGAGATGTATATGATTTCAGAGTTTCACTGCTGTGAAATCTCATCCACTGCCAGGTCATTTGCTTCTCCAATGGACAAATAAATATACTAAATTTGATATTAAAATCAATAGTAAAACATTTTTCATTAATACCACCACTTCACCTAAACTGCCCAGAAAGAGATTAAAAATCCCCTCCTGAGACTTTTACTTTCAGATCATATTTCAACTCCATTTGGGACAAGATGTTGATTTCTAGATAAAAAAATCAATAACATTTCTATTAGGCAGCACATCTGCCCAGTAATCCCATACCAAGGACAATATGCCATAAAAAGGTCAATTTTTATGGGCGGAAGGAAAAAAAAAGTAATACTATTAGCAAAACAGTATCAGCAAAAATATTAGCAAAAGGTATTAGCAGTGGTGCATAGTTGAAGAGAAGTGAGCAAATAAGAGATACATTAGCATGATGGTTAAAACTTATGCTAAAGAGGCCAGTGCACCACTTTCACCTAAGAAACCAATATTGCTTGAATTTAAAGAAAATTAATTATCATGACACTACTTTCACAAATATCAGTATAAACAGAGACATGGAGACACATTATTTGCCATCACAAATGTTTAGAATCTGTATAAAGAAGTCAGAAGTGCACAAAAAGACAGAGAAGGACTTTAAGAAATTAATGGTAGAGAAGAATGCTACTGAGAAGCACTTGGAAATATCATTTTAAGGTGTCACTATGGAAGGGAAGTGCACAGTTTAAGAAAAGAGGAAAAGAGAAAATTACACCCAGGGATTTTTAATAGCTTGAGTGTTAGCATCAAAGAGGGCTCAAGAAAGTTCGAGGTGAAAAAATGAAAAACAACTAGAAAAGCTACACATTCAAAGCATCAGGACAAAGAAAGATGGGGGGGAAAAGAGCAACAATTACAAAGTGTTTTATGAACTTTGTAGATAAGAAGCAGCAGCTGCATTTGATATGGTAAGGGGAAAAGGAATTTTCTTCCTTCCACTGGCAGAAAGGGGTTACCAATAGAAACCTCTTTCAGAGCCATTACTGAAGTGGTGCTTCTGTTCCACACTTCAAGATACAAACATTTCCCAATTCCACAACTAAAACTAAAGAGAACTGTTCCTTATAAATCATGTACACACTGGAAATGATGAAATAAGATCAGCAGCAGCACTTTGTTCTTGAGACTTGCTTCTCAAGTTGTGGGAAAATGTAATTGCAGGGATTAGGCTGGTGCTCAGGTTTTCTTGGAGCTTCCTCATAGCAGGGCTTCTACATCTGGTTTTGCTTACATCCCTTCATCTATGGGAGCTCCACTTAAAAATAACTATGGAATAAATGTATCAAGCTGTGCAATTAGCCTTGTTGCTTTTATTTCGCTCAAGCAGTGGGATTCAGTGGGAATGACTGCAAAGGGTTTTCTTTCTTTGCAGAAACCAGCCCTGTATTTGTTTCAGAGTTCACTTTTGTGACATATTGTGATTCTTCCATTGCTCCTCAATGCTTTTGCTTTAGTAACCTAGTTACTTTTGGCCACATGTAGACAGTATGATTCTGAAGCTTCTCTTTCAGTAATTCTGGCAAAATGATCATAAGTTAGTTCTTGAGCCACCTCATTTGTTTGGCTAAGGCTTTCCTCTTATGGTTGTGCTCCCACATGAATTCTCCAGGGATCACTGAACTTTCCCACAGTAGAAGCACTATTAGGATCTCTTCCTACTCAGTTGGCACATAAAAACTTGTAGGACATCTCTACTCTTCCTTCAAATTTGGTTCAAGCCAGTAAGTTTGTTCAAGAATTATTGGGAAACACGGGCTAAAAAACAGACAACCACTGCAAAACTGTATTTCATCAGAAAACCATGACAAGCAGTTGCAGTTACTACCTATTCAGTAGAGACTAAGATTACACCAGCTAATTTTTTCTGTAGATTCTGCATGCTCTGGACATGCTCCAGTTCATGATGTGAGAAGAACTTTCATGCAGATTCCAAACTGGACTGCCATGGGCCAGAAAATCTCTAAGACAGGACACTTCAAAGCTGGAGAAAGGGAAAGTTTCTCCTGTCTAAGTGGCTCAATGATTGTCAGTAGCTGGGAATGCAAACACAGAACAAGGAAAGAATCTGATCTAAATTCAAAGTGTTGAGAACCAGATGTGAAGACTGGAAGAGGACTGGGGAAAATAACAAGCAGTGAGAACCAATAATGCAGAATGAAAGAAATCAAGAGAATGGGACCAATAAGTGGCTCTGAATAAGAGAAGCGAGTGAGGGAGTCAAACTGGATGATAAAAGGAGGCAAGATAGGATCAGTATCCATCGGGAGGAACAAAACAGTGGGAAAGATTGAGTTTGAAAGTCAAAGTACAGAAAATGGTTGGGTTAATACAGAGGACAAAAAAACACAGACAAAAGTGTGAAAGGCAGACAGGCAGATTTGGAGTCCAGAGAGGCAAACTGAATGGGATTGGAGTCAAGCAGTGGAAAGAATAGGACTAAGAGACAACAGGAACTAATAGGAGCAAGGTGAGGCTATGACCACTTTCCTTCAGAGTCTCAATGTTGAATAAATTCAGGAATTCTGCATGGCTTATCATACACAGAAGTGGTAAAACCACCTTGTGTACTCCATAGCAATGTAGAAACTGTACTTCACATGGTAGAAACTCTAACAATAGTAATAAATGCAGCCTAGAGCATCTTGATTTTATGACAATTTCTTCATGAAGAGCTGTTTTTCTTTCTTAACGTTCATAATGAATCTTGGACAGTTATTAGTTGATCCAAAAATAGTAAAATCTTCCCAAGGTGGCAAGTCTTCAGAACAGCAATGCTAGAAATGTCATCTGGACATTGAAGTTGGAATTCTGGGAAAAATTGCATTCTGTTTCTTGCACTGTTGTTGAAACTTTTGTATGACATTGTGTAATTCATACCACTTCAGTGATTTGGTGTTCCTACAGATAAAGTAGGAATAATGCTATCCATTAGTAGAAAATTGTGGGATGTTCTCACTAGTGCTCACAAAACCCTTTGTGATGTTAGAACAGCCAGAGCAATGTAAGGCAACTGTGCAAATTATTTCTCTCTCTCCACACACATGGGATTCTCCAAAAAAAGAACATCTAATTCTGAAATTGCAGTTAAGCAAAGCTGTTTCATTTACTCTCAATTAAGTATATGTGGCTACTCAAGACACTTCAAATATGTTTCAAATCAATCCTTTTTAAATTAGGTCTTGAGAGAAGGCATATTATTATAAATAAAACTGGATAACTCTGAAAACAGTGCCATAAACCTATGATGAGAATGAATGAGAATTTAAAAAATACTTACTGTAATTCTATTAAGAGCTGATTTGTAGTGTTTTGTGTTTGTCCTTTCCAGTAAATTACTCTCTCTCCTTTTTGTGAAAATAAATTACAATTCATTTAATTGAATATAGTCTCAATCCAATCAGAAGGAAAAAAAAAAAAAAGAGAGAGTAATTGAAATCAAAGCTTTTTCTGTGCTAATATGAGAGGCATTATACCCATCAGCATCAACAGCTGCAGATGATACACAAACTACAACAGTAAATCATTCTGGACACATGCACTAACATATTTAATGATATAATGGATTGAATCACGGGGTTTGTTGATCACCAGAAAAAAAAAAAAAATGTCCTGTGTTTCTTCCAAGACTCACTTTTGAAATTAAATTCTAAGAAGACAAAGATGATCAGAGGGCTGGAGCAGCTCTCCTATGAAGACAGAATTGGGGTTGTGCAGCCTGGAGAAGAGAAGGCTTCCAGGGGACCTTAGAGTAGCCTTCCAGTATCTGAAGGGGGCCTACAGGAAGGCTGGGGAGGGACTATTTACAAGGTCTTGTAATGACAGGACAAGGGGCAATGGGTTTAAACTGGCAGAGGGGAGATTTAGACTAGAGGTCAGGAGGAAGTTCTTTACAGTGAGGGTGGTGAGGCACTGGCACAGGTTGCCCAGGGAGGTTGTGGAGGTTCTATGATTCTATGAGGTTTTTCAAAGAACATGACTTGGATATGGCTGCCTGCAGAGACCATGCCATTTGGCCAAGATGACCATGTTTTCCCTGCACAGCTGATCTATGTGATTGGCACTGCTCAAATTTGTTCCATAAATGAATGCTACTTTCAACATAACCTTAACTGGCTTTGTTCCTGCACTTGCCCAGCTACATCTGATCCATATCTCATGGTAATCTGTGAAATTTATTACTTGTCAACTGTCTTAGCAGAGGGAAAAAAAAAAATCATCTTTCTGAAGAAGTTATGAGAGGGCATTAAGACCACTGTTATAATTCAAGGTATTTTGCCAACAGGCTCACTATAAAGTGGCCCAGTTACAGTTCAAATCTAACAAATCCTGAATCATACAAGTTAGTCTTCATTAAAAGACTTTCAGTACAGATGGGAGAAAGGTTTGGCCTAAAAAGTAGTTTAAAAGTCCTAATCATGCAGCTTAGGCATACCACAATGCTGTCCAAGTTGCTGCAATATGAACATATTTGGGGTTGAAACTGGTTTGTATTAGATAAGAATCAACTACTTCAATACTTCAACATTTCATTTCATCGGTTGGAGGGCAGAAGGGCTCTGCAGCAGGACCTCGAGCACCTGGACAGATGGGCAGAGTCCAAGGGGATGGCGTTCAACAAATCCAAGTGCTGGGGGCTGCACTTTGGCCACAACAACCCCATGCAGAGCTACAGGCTGGGGTGGGAGTGGCTGGAGAGCAGCCAAACAGAAAGGGATCTGGGGGTGCTGATTGACACATGCCTAAACATGAGCCAGCAGTGTGCCCAAGGTGGCCAAGAAGGCCAATGGCATCCTGGCCTGCATCAGGAATAGTGTGGCCAGCAGGAGCAGGGAGGTCATTCTCCCCCTGTACTCTGCACTGGTTAGGCCACACCTTGAGTACTGTGTCCAGTTCTGGGCCCCTCAATTTAAGATGGACATGGAGGTACTTGAACGTGTCCAGAGAAGGGCAACGAGGCTGGTGAGAGGCCTCGAGCACAAGCCCTATGAGGAGAGGCTGAGGGAGCTGGGATTGTTTAGCCTGGTGAAGAGGAGGCTCAGGGGAGACCTTCTTGCTGTCTACAACTACCTGAAAGGTGGTTGTGGCCAGCAGGAGGTTGCTTTCTTCTCTCAGGCAACCAGCACCAGAACAAGAGGACACAGTCTCAAGCTGCGCCAGGGGAAGTTTAGGCTGGAGGTGAGGAGAAAGTTCTTCACTGAGTCATTCCCCACTGGAATGGGCTGCCCAGGGAGGTGGTGAAGTCACCGTCCCTGGAGGTGTTCAAGGTGGGTTTGGATGTGGCACTTGGTGCCATGGTCTAGTCTTGAGGTCTGTGGTAATGGGTTGGACTTGATGATCTCTGAAGTCTCTTCCAACCTCGGTGATACTGTGATACTGTGATTTCAAAACCTATTTCAATGCTTGCAAGCAATAGCGATTCTACAGATTTGCAGAACAGGTAGACTAAGATGATCACTATGAAATCTTACATAAGAAGCCTATAGAAAGATAGAAAAGGGAATCCTGCCCTTGAGAAACTATAATGGAATGTATGAAAAAAACAACTTAAGTATATATTAATGTCCATGGCTTATTAACTGTTATGCAGCATCCTAAGTTTCAAGGCTCAGTCCTAACTCAAAGAATCACAGAACTTAATTTCTAAAAATTACAGTATTAGTAATTTGCCCTTGTCCATACTAGAAAACCAGACCATTGTAACTGTAACATGTTTTTTAAAATCAGTTTATGGTTTGCAGATATATGTGCCAGGGAGGTTAATTCTGCTATCAATCAAAAATGTTTGATCTTACCTGTTTTCTTGATGGTATTTGAAGCCATTTGCACAATTCATGAGATTATACCCTTTAAAAACTTTTTTTGTTTGTTTGTTTTTTGGTTTTTTTCTGGAATGAAAACATATGGGGGGTTTTGTCCTAGTGCTAAGAAGAAATAAAATATATCATAAGGTTCATAGGATAGATCCAGTCAGACATCATAAGTGATGGAGATTTGTTATTAACAGTGACTTTGTTATGTTACATTGACACCTTTGAATATTAGAAGCATGAAGTCTTTTGTTTTTAAAGGACTTTCTTTTTAAGATGATGTATCTATTTTTGCCATTAAAGTTTCATCATGCTCTATTTTTCCCTATTGCCGCTGTCTATTATGAAGCCTTTTTTTCTTGTATATATCCTGACTTCTTAGTTACTAATGGTGCAGTCTGTAACTTTTCTATGTGTCATACACAAAGACAGATGTGTCAGCTATCAGTTTTTCTTCTGATCCTAACAAAAATTTGGAGATTATTAAACTTTCCTTTAATGCATAAGAGTCAAATTAATGCTATTATTAGTACTGTGAAACAGTTAATTCCAGATTTTCCACCAAATTACTATGCATCAAATGGATATACAAGTAGGTCAGCTGATGACAGTACATACCAGTTTTATATTGTAACTGCAATACTTTACTATTTTAACATGTCCTCCCTACAATAACAAATGCTTTAATTTTGAAGATAATGGGGGCATTTTATCAGAAATGAAGTTTTGGCAGTATGAATTTCCAGAGTATAAAACTTCCCTTCTGTAATCCATTCAGAATCTGAATTGCAGAAGGAAACAAAAAACAGTTGTTTTAATCTACAGCGAAAAGTCTATTATGCTTCAGGGTTTAATAAATTGGGAAACAAGGTTTTCCCATATCTTTCAAGCCAAGGCTAAGAGTAGCATGACAAAAAAAAAAAAATATCCATTAAACTTCCAGGGACAGCATGTAATGCCAAGCTTTCAAATTTAAGCGAACAACATTGATCAATGAGAGCTTTTTAGTTTTGTTTGTTTGTTTTGCTTAGGTTTTGTAATTGTTGTTTGTTGATTGGTTGGTTTTGTGTTTTGTTGTTGGTTTTGTTCTTTTTAGCCTAAAGTAATTTCTGGTAAATAACACTTGCATTTTGCTTAAGACTACCATGAACAGTCTAGGACCAACTCTGACTGAAGCAGAAGAGCAAGGAGAAGAAAGAAAAAGGGGTAGAAAGAGAGGGACGTAGACATTTTAGGAGCAACAAGCTAATAGAGTAGTTTATCAGGCCTTATTTGTATGGTAACCATTTACTTACTTGCAAGTGTCTGAAATGGCAAATATTTAATATCATTTGGAAGCTAAACTAATCTTGGCAACTTCAGAAATTTCAAGGGAGTTTATTTGGCCAAGGCAAGAAATAGGCAAGAATAAAATTGTCTGGTCATATTGCTACTTGCTACAGGCAAAGTCATCAAGCATCAATGTCAACCAATAGCTCACTAGATGCAAACCACTTGTACTACAAAACATTAGGTTAAAGTTAAAATACTATGATCAATTCCCACAGTTAATAAAACCAGAAGAAAATTACCTTCTTGTACAGAACCATTTTAAAATAGCCTCTAAACTACCACTGACTTAAGGAAAGAAGAAAAGATGAAATTTAAGTAAGGCATGTGGTCAACAGCTGTTTTTCACCACAGACAAAAAAAGATTTCATAAATCCTGAAAACTCTCGACACTTCAATTTCCTGTAAAAAATTGCCACACAAACATGAAAACAAAAATTCTCATCAGTAGAAAAAAAGCATCAAGACGAGAGCAGCAGATACAGGTACAAAATTAACTTAGTATAAGGAAAAGGTGCTGTGATTAACCGTACAAACACAATTGCTCTCAACTGATAGGTCAAGGTAGTTTAAGCAACTGCATATAACATCAGAGGCTCACTCTTGTACCATCTCCACTGTGAGCTACAGATATGCAGCACCTCATTCTTGCTGTGTTTTCTTTACAGAATCTTGTCACCCTTCAGCTGTTACTGTTTGTCGTGGTAGGCCTAAGCAGGCCAAAATAGGCTTATACATGTCCTGGCTTGCCCAGGCATGTTTTTCTGCTCTCCCTCCTTCTGTTTTGGGGAGAGCAACCACAGGAAAGAGGACAAAGAGTCTGCAGCCACCAAGTCTGGGGTCCGTGGCCTGCCCAGCAACTGCGGTAAACAAGGTGCACAGGGTTGCCTTGTGAAAGACCTGTGCCCTGCTCTAAAAAGGGTAAAGCAAGCCTATGGCTTCACTGAATATGGTCAGTCTTGGCTAACTGCCATTTGATTGGCTATTCCGTGTCCAAAGGCCCATTACTCTCGGGCTGTATGGATAAAAGGAGATGAGCAGGGAGCACATTGCCATTACAAGGTGCATCTGCTATTATACCTGTGCTCCACTATTATATCTGTGCCGAGACTGCACACCGCAAGACATCTGCCTGCACTTGGAAGCCTCCTGCCCAGACAGAAGCCCTGGAGATGACACAGATCATCCAGAGAGCCAGGACCAGGTCAGAGACCATCTGCCTCCTTTCTCCAGCACCCAGAAGCCTGGGGAAACTCCAAAGCTTCTAATGGCTACCAACGGCAACCCCACCACGAGCCTTGGGTACTGTTGGATAATATTTTTGTGAGTAAATACCAAAAGCCTCTTGTAATCATTAATTGCCTTCTGCCATAAGCAGAAAGGAGCTCCCTGCATCCATCTAGTGAGCAAGCGGTGCATTGACCGCAAGCGGTACAATAACTGCAGCAACCTTCTCTTCCAGTTTAATTGAGTTTAATTAATGTATATATTTACTAGTTATTCCTAGATCCTTTTATAACCTGTATATAGTTTCCATAAATGATGCAAAAGAACCTGTTATTATTATTAAATTGGTGATCAGGGTGACACAAGTTCTCAATATTTAATAGTAATAAACTATATTAATATTTTTAAAACATCATCTCACAGTAATTAATTACCCCTTCCACTACAGTGTTGTAACCAACTTCTGCTTAATTAAATTGTGGCTACAACTTAGATGTGGCACGTGAAAAAATATTTAATGAAATAGATTCAATGTGAAAAAATATTTAATGAAATAGAATTATGCATAACTAAACAATTCCTGTCAAATAATTAAAGCCTTGGCTCTACCTAAGCTTAATCTAAATAAAATGGGCAGAAAGAGGGTACAAGAAATGAATATCTGAAAATAAACCTAGATATTTGTTCCAATAATGCAAGTTTTTTCCACACATTTCCTCTCAAAGAAGTCAGTTGAAGGGCTTTCTGTACACAGCCAGAGAAAGCAGAAGCAAAGGGAAGCACATTATGCTGGTCAGCTGCACAGAACCCTCTGCTGTGACATTTGGATTACTTCGACTACATTACTCTTTAAGTTGAATGGGATAAAGAGGAAGTGGGGGGGCAAGGCACCGGTTGGTTAGTTTGGGAACATTTCTTCTCTCTTGTTAAGAAGCTTCAGCTTCACAACTAGGATTACTTCTTTTCCTTCTCTCTCTCTCTCTCTCCAGCCTTTTCTGTTTCTTGTCCCAGTCCAACCGGAAGCAGGGCAGTCAAAGGGAAGGTTTCTCTCCAGCTCAAGCAGCTTGGCCTGTGGCAGAGGCATTTGCACCACAACTTAAGAGACAGTTCAGTTCTTGGCTCTGCCAAGCGACTTCCTGCATGTCCTTAAATCCCTTTGTGCTATAATTCTCCCACTGAGACTCAACAATGCTTTCTTTGTTCATCTTATCAGCTGTAATACAGAAGAAAAAGTGCTCTGTTTGGTAATGTACATACACACGCTGTATTTAACAGCACGAAAGGTGGATCTTTATTAAAGGATTTAGTTAAAATTGTAAAATACTTGAAAGAGTCACAGAGAATGTGAGAACTATATACTGTTCTTCTGCTGGGGCTGGAAGGGAATATAAGAAACACTGATCAGACTGAGTGGTAGCTTTATATTGCTGCCATTTTATCACTGATTTGTACAATAACGAAAATATATCTTATCTGTTAAAAACAAAACAAGACTCTCATTTGAAAACCAACCAAACAAAACCCTGTGTTTACCACATCATTCTAATTAAAACATGTGCTGATAGAAATCTCAAACTTCTAAATGCTCTAAGGTGCTCTGTCACCAAGGGCACAACACCACCCTCTGTTTTTGTGGGGGGGTGGGGTGTTGTTTTGTTTTTTAATTATTAGAATAGCAGGAATTTAATACTACTGTAAACATCCACCTGAATAATCAGACACCCATTGCAGAAATATCACCTGGAATTTTCATCTACAAAGCCATATTTCTCTCAGATCCCTCTTTTCCTGCCTGACAGGGATTCCTATTGTGTTATCACTGTATTATAGAAGAGAATTTTTAATACAACAGCCATACAATCCAAACCTCACAGTACTTGACATCAACATTTGACTTGCCTCAGTCAGCTATACTTGTCATAATAAAGTTTTCTATGGAGAAGAAAAAAAAAAAAAAAAGGACTTGTTTTGATTTATGAATACTTAAAGATTTTCACAGTACATTTTATGGTTTACTTCAGTATTTCATCTGTCCATCAAATCATAGGCAAAATCTATCCATTAAGACCTGAACAAACCTCCTTTCATTCAGTGAGTTGTGAAATAGATGTTAGACTTGGTAATTCTCTACAGGGAAGCAGCAATGTTTCTTAGGGAGTGAAAACATACCCCATTTTCCCTCAAAATCAAATGGTTACAAATTGACACTATTTTAGAGGAATCACAGGAAAAGGATTGTTTGCCTCGGGGAGTTGTTTCTATTTCTGACCTAAACCTGCTGAACATTTGGCAGAAGTCCAGCTTCAGACTTGAATCCTCTTTCTGTACAGATACTCTGTAAAAAAGTTGTCATGGGTGCTCTATTTCCCTAAGAGGCCCCTTTAATTTATCTAAAATAGCCCTCACAGATACAGCTACTTGGACATATACAACTTCTGTGTGTCAAAGGAAAATTCAGAGTAATTAGTTGTATAATCCTGGATCTCCTGCCTAGGTTTCAGGAATACAGCCTGCTTTCTTCCCATCTAAAGAACATTCCTTGTCTAATTTTGAGCAATTCTTCCCTTGGTATGACAACTTCTGCCATGATATAATTGCAAAAATTACAGTGAGAGTGGAGACAAATTGGTCACGTGTTAAGGAAAAAATTACATACCAATGTATATACAAAAGATCAGACACGCTCAAAAAACCAGAAAATTCTTTTTGATCATGCCTACTTTCTGCAAAAGAGTGAATGGCCCTTGCAGAAGGCAATGAAAGACTTTGCTGCAGCACCACTGCATTATCTAGATCTTTAAAACTAGATAAAAACTTCAATTAACATCTTTAGAGAAAGGAAGAAGAAAATTACAAGTAAATCACTACCTACACACAACCTGCAACAGTGTCACTACAAATCACTTAATGAGAAGCTGGGCAACTATGTGCTTTTGCTTCTTGGTCCCAAGAAGCTGTGACTGTGGGTTGGAATGCTGCTCTGTCTGTAAGGGTGGTTGGTTGCTGTGTTGGATACCAAAGGAACAGATTTAATTTTTGTGCTGTGCATCTCCACCACCAGAAGAACATCACACTGATTTACACTAGTGCCAGTAATACAGAGAGAGGAAGGTTTTTCCTGAGTGAATTCTCAGCCAGACTATGCAAGAATGGAACCACAGGGGAAACTAAAAACTTTAGCTTTTCTCAAGGTCTAGCAAAGGCTAAGGTCACAGCTGGAAGAAGCAGCACAATATTCCCTACAGTCATACTGTTACATGCCAGCAGGACCAGAAAATTATTTAGACATCCCACTCCTCTGACCCAGATATTACTTCACGCCAGAAAAATAACATAAGTTGTCACTTTAAGTGTTGTGATAAAATCATTATCTGTGCCTGAACATGTTCCTAAAGGAAAAAAAGAAAAAAAAAAAAAGAAAAAAAAAAGAGCAGGTTTATAGCTATGTTCTTGAAAACACAAATTAAGTACTGTGAAAGTTGTTGGTTGGATTTTTTTTTTAATACTGAATTTTATCTCTCTTGAAATAGAGAGAGCAAGGAATAAATAATGGATTATAATGAAGTTATAAATATCCTGCATTTTCTCCAACCACTGCTAGCTCTTGGCTACGATCCCAGGTCATTAGCGGATGTCTGTGATTCCATGTGAAAGGAAAGTAAAGAACAACAACATAAAATTAGTAAGTTTTATTGTTTAAGGCAG
This sequence comes from Ramphastos sulfuratus, assembly GCA_013399055.1. Classification (NCBI taxonomy): domain Eukaryota; kingdom Metazoa; phylum Chordata; class Aves; order Piciformes; family Ramphastidae; genus Ramphastos; species Ramphastos sulfuratus. Next base: position 46,789 of record WBNM01012618.1, on the reverse strand, counting down.
CAGGGATGAATATCAATTCTCAGTTGTGTCTCTGAAAATAACTGCCCACTAATTTTGTGAGAAGACAGAAAAGAGATGGAAAAAATACTTCCTTGACTTTATTATGAGGGAGCAGGAGGAAAAAGTAGCAATCCAAAATTTTCAGTAGTTCTGTAAGTGTTAACAACCATCTGTAAGACTCAAACAAAAACAAGATGACATCAAGATCAGATTTCTGCTTTTTTTCCCTTCAGCTGGTAGTGGGTATTCTCTTTTCATCTATGAGCTAATTCAAGCTGATATTTTTTGCTATTAGATCATCAGCTCTTAAAAACACTACACTGGAAAACAATTCTTAAGCCTACAAAATATACTTTCCAATTAATAAGCTAATTTCTTCACCTCCATGCAAGAGAAAGCAGAAAAAGCCTCCTTATGAGAAGAAAGTAAAAATGGAGCAGAAGAGATGACATCAGAAATGTTAATTTATATCAACAATTCTTTTAACATACCAGTAAAAATCCTACAAGGCAGATTGTCTTTATAAAACTATCAGCAACAACTGAATTTCAACAGTACCTACTGACAGGTTTCACATCATGCTTCTGAAAATGCATTTCCTGTATTTGGCATCATTTAATTGAGAGGGAACTTTGCAAGTACTCATGGAGTTCGCTAGTGTTCAGTCTTGACTGCACATCAAATTTCAGTTTTTAGCAATTAAGACAGTTGCTGGAAAGATGTCCAGTAACGATGCCAATAAAGTGTGTCTTCATTTTCACCTACATAGATACCACAAGCTAATCAATAGAATCATTTAGGTTGGAAAAGATCTTTAAGAACATTGAGTTCAACCACAAATCTATCACTGCCAAGTCCACCACTAAGTCATATCCCTAAGCACCACATCTACGTATGTTTTAAGCACCTCCAGAAATAAATAACAAATAAAAAGACAAATCTTCTTTAAAAAATGAAAACCCTAAAGTACCGATTTTAAGATTTCTACTGAAAACTGATGCATAAACCCCCAAACACTTTTGACTTTTAAAGGCACAAAAAATGCCACAACAAAAGTCACTTGAACGTAGTTTGGTTTGGACTAGATGACCTGTAAAGCTCCTTTCCAACCCAGTGCATTCTACGATTCAATGGTAATTTCATTTTTAAACTGGTTTTTCACTGGCCAAGCTCATAATATTTAACAAACAAACAAACAAACAATAAAGTAAAAAGTAAATACTACAAAGTTTTCCACTTCTTAAACAATTGCATTATTAGCAGCACATATAAAAAAGGGGCTTCAAATTTCTGGTGATAATTTGTTTCTGTACAAGAAAATGCAGTCCTGCCTGCCAAGGTTGGAGGTGAAGAATCTATTTTCTGCATGCAGCAGTTAAGCAAATGAGTGGCTTACCACATTCATTTATTCTGATGCACTAGTTGGCTCATAAAATTAAATTCTTTGGCTGAAGTCGAAAGCCAAACTCTAGTTTGACTCAAAAGGAAGAGCCAACTTCTAACCTGATTCTATAATACATTACAGACATGTGTTTTGTTTTGTAATTTGTGATACTAAGCAAGCTGTAGCAGTTATTTTTGTTAATAGAGCAATTCAGGACATCTGTAAACAGCTCTTTCTATAATGTTACAAGACCTTTTGCCATTTTAGAACAGAAGTCTCTGTATTTAAAAGAAATGGTGTCCACAATTGGAGAGATTAGAAGGTTTAAAGGACAATAATACACAGCAGTCACTTCTACTTTTGTCTTTCATTGGAAGAAGGAAAAAAAACAAAACTCAAAACACAAACCAGTAGATTAATATATTACTGCTAATTTCAGGCAATACGCATATGACTATATCTGTTTCAATCATTAGAAGGAAATTTTTTTTCTGTTGCTTGTTTGCTTAGAATAAAGACCTAAGTACAAGCCTTCTGATAGAAAAATTTGGCCAGCTTTTAGAACACGTGCAGCTCTTGTTTCCAAAACAGCAGGTTGAGAAACAGCTATTCCATTAACCCTACTTGCATACAAGCAATCCACATTTAAAAGAAATTTCAGCTATCCTCATTAAGCATGGTTCTCAAGAGAAGGATCTGCAATCACTATTCTCACAGGCACAGAGTTTGTCTTGGAAGGGACCTTTAATCTCCCTGCACTGAGCAAGGAACAGTGATACAACAGTGAAGTTTCCACTGAGTAAAGCCCTTTTCAGCAATAGGACTATTTTCACTCCTGTGTTTTAGAAACACCTACTTAACTGCTGTGATGGTTTGGGAGTTCCCTGCCCCCCCACACTTTGTAAAATGACCCAGACTAGAACTCAGCTGGCTGGAAGTTAAGGACTAAAGCTCTATTTACAGCTTAGCACAATATACAAGCAGATATATACACTATAGACAGGAATAGTTACAGAAATATACAAGTTAAAGGCAATACAGAAACACAACACCCCTCCCAGAAATCAGAGACCCCAGGAGGGGCTCCCAACCACCCTTCCACCTTCTCCCCACCCCTGTACCTTACCCCAAGGTTTGCCTTACATGCAAGGTGAGTTTGGAGGATCGGCCAGGGGGGTTAGAAGGAAAGTGGTTAGTGAGGTTACTCAGCAGAGAGAAGCAGCCAGAAGCTGCTAACAGCCCAAGAGACAACTGTCTTATCTATATTCATGTTCTTAGTTTTATCCATCTCAGCAAGCCTATGAGTGAAGTAGACATCACCAGTGTTTCCTTTTCACAGCCTATAATATAATTTTCTTTATTAAAATATTCCAATTAGCCTCAAACCAGCACGCTGGGCAAAGCATACTGTGAGAAGAGCTCAGTGCTTCATACTGCACTATGCTTAACTAGACAGAAAGCAAAATTGCATTGTCTGTAAAAGATCTCAAACACAGATGGAAAATATCTTTGAAATCAACCAGCCCAATACTTTCATAAAGCCAAAGATAACATCAATACATTTTCAAAAAGAAAAGATGCAGATCTGCTAAAGATCATAAAACAGACTTGCATCCATCCGAGGGAATTTCCATGTCCCAATTAAGGTCAAATATTTCTGTGTCATTACAATCCAAATAATAAACCAGATTTTTAGTATTATCAAGATGAACAAAGACCCTTTGGCAAACTGCCAAAAAAAAAAGTTCAGAATATTATTACAAGACGTCACCTGTGAAGATGATACTGGAGTTGGACATGCTTGCTGGGATTAAAAAAAATAGCCTTAAAAATATTCAGATTAACACATATGATTGAATAAGAAAAATAGCAGAATTTTACCTTTAACTAATAAAATACAGTAAATAATTTAAAATAATTATATACATATAGTAAAATACATGAAGAGGGTCTTTTTCTTCTATCTTTTAAAATGAGACAGGAGGAATGAACTTAAACAGTGTTTAAAGTTCTTCCATGTTGAAGATGTGTTACATTTTATTTCTCTTTAAATTTTGTGCTGAGATGGCACGTTAAAATGAGAAAGAAATGAGCAATGAATGGGCAGAGAACTGGAGATTCAAAATAAGTTGTTTCAAAAGGATTGAAATACAAGACATGTATGTGTTTAGAGCAGGTTTAAATAACCATCCTTCTACAAATACTTTCCAACGTATCAGCACAATACTTTTTATGGTGGAATATATCATCAGTTCTATTCCAAAGTAAGTTTATAGAATCATAGAATCATAAAATGGTAAGGTTGGAAGGGACCTCAAGGATCATCTAGTTCCAACCCCCTGGTGGGGTCTGAGGAGAGCAGAGTAAAGGGGCAGAATCCCCTCCCTTGCCCTGCTGGCCACACTGCTCTTGCTGCAGCCCAGCACTCAGTTGCTGTCTGGGCTGCATGCGCACACTGCAGGCTCATGTTGAGCTTTTCATCAACCCAGACCCCAAGGTCCTCTTCCTGAGGGCTGCTCTCAGCCGTTCACCACCCAGCCTGGATTTGTGCTTGGGATTGTGCCTACCCAGCCTGTCCAGGTCCCTCTGGATGGATCCCTGCCCTCTAGCAAGTCGACTGTGCCACACAGCTTGATGTCATCTGCAAACTTGCTGAGCGTGCACTGATTCCTCTGTCCATGTCACTGACAAAGATGTCAAACAGCACTGGTGCCAGCACTGACCCCTGAGGGACGCCATTTGGCACTAGTTTCCAGGTGGACATTGTATTGAGTTATTTTAAATATAATTCCCTTAAAACTTTTAAAATAGAATTATCTTATAATCAGACAGTTCGGAAAATGAACCAGGTTCACACACAACTTGAGAATGTACTGAAATATGACAACCTGAATAGATGTATTTCTACTTTCACTATTTTCTATCTTATTTAGAGAACAGTTGCATCATTGACCTCACCAGAAATTCAGTTATTAAAGAACGTTTTTTCTGTTCCAGAAGTCTATAGAATATAAAGACCATACGCCAAAATTACTGAGTGATTGTCAGACAACTGTGCTGTTCAAGACAACCACCTATCTCCACAGGAATTCAGATCAGGCTTCTCTCTTTTCAGTATAATGACTTACAGCAGAAACACTGGCTATTTCTTACACTAAACATCTGTAAAGTCTGCTCTCCTCAAAACAAATTCTTTGTTTTTAGAACATGCCTGCCAGCTTTGCTCAAAGCTGCACAAACAGGTCAAAGTAGCACAGTGCTCTGTACAACCTGCAGCATTTAACATGTAACACTTCATTTTTTGTACTAGTTCCTCAATCATTTTTTAAAAGTCAAAGCTTAACTTCAAAAGAATTTTCTTTTTTATTTTATTATTAATCTATGAATGTAATTGTTTCGTCCAGATTTCCATTATCAAACAATTCCTCACCATGGGTCCTTTTCCTTTCGTTTACAAATTATCTTCTGTTAATTGTGCTTATATTAAAAGGTATGTAACAAAGGAAAAAGATTATGTAAAAAATATTTTCAAAGTACATTATTTCATGTCATTATTTAAACTATCATCAATAATTTCATTATTTCCAGATGCTTTATTCACCATTTACCATCTTCTTTAATATATTGCATGCAGACCTCTAGCAAACCAATAATTAGGGTCTTCCCATTTACAAGACCACAAAAAAACCACATTATTGTTTGTTGGGAGAAAGAAGTAATACACGTGAACTGCTTAGTTATTGGACGTTCAGGAAGCACAGCATAGATAACTTTTGTACACCACAAAGTTTTAACCAAGTTTATACCATTTAAAATTCAACAAGAAAACAGTTCACATGAAAATTCTTCAGCCAAGTCTACTGAAAACATCCTCAAGCTCCTATGTGGATTATTTCTCAGAATAAAGGCTTGTATCTCATGCTGTCTCATTAATAATATTATACAGTTGCTAACTGCACTGCAAATTTGAAGTAAATTTTGTTGATGCTTTGCAAACAAAAGTGCTTATGCTACTGACTGTGAAAAAATTCTGAAGTGCAAAAACCTTTTATAAGAAAGCAACTTTCAACTCATGTCATTCCTTCTAGAAGGAAAAATGAGGAGGAGGCTAAGTTCTGTGCAGAGCTACTTCACCATTTCCTGTGCTTTTCAAAGAGGTTAGGCAGATTACCTGCAAACTGTACCGTGAGGGAAACAGATACAAGGACTTAATTGCAGCCTGAGCTTATGTAGTTTTTTCTTATAGCTAGGTCTCAGAACAAAAAGGGAACTAATGGATATTATCTGTTCTTCAAATGATAGATTATCTCTTTGCCCTGCCTGGCTTTTTAGTTATAGTGCATGTTCCTTAAACAAACATTTTTATTTCAAATAGCAGGCATTCATTACCTCAAATGTGCTAATTATGTCCTATTTCTGTCTCATCTCTCTTGCTGCCTCCTGTTCCCCTTTTCTTTCAGGGAAAAAAAAAAAAAAAAGAAGAGAGTCTCGGAAATACATCTCTACCTGTAGCAGCAGCAAGAGGATGGAATAACGCAGAAAGAAGGTTGAAGACAACAGAAATGCTCAGAGCTCTCTGATCCCTAATCCCTCTATTGGGATCAGAACTGTTCAGGGAGCACCCATTACAACGCTGGGGCACAGAATCACAGAACAGTCGGGGTTGGATGGACCTCTGGAGATCATCTAGGTCAACAGCTCTGCTAAAGCAAATTCATCCAGAGAAGTTTGCACAGTTGGATTTCGAATCTCTCTAGAGATGGAGACTCCACAACCTCTCTGGGCAGCCTGCTCCAGTGAGTCAGCTGCTGGATTGTGCCTAGAAACTGTTATGAGGACTACCAGCTACCCCAGCCCAATCAGCACCAGGAACAACCAACAATTTAGTCATATAGATGACCAACAACCTTCAGTGCTCAGGAAATATTCCCCACACTAAGTGGAGTCACTTTATTTACTTGTACAGCTACAGCCTTGGTTTCTATGAGGAATATAACATCAACTCCAGATTAATAAAATGAGGAGCAAAAGATGACCTTCTAGTCTCTCTTGCTCTTTCAACCCAACATGCCAATGACATTCAGTTGTAGAAAGCCACTTACATCCATAATAAATGGAATGGAAACAGACTGCATTCCATATACTGTAATAAGCAATAAATTTATGCAAATGACATGCGGTAGGAAGCAAGACAATAAAAGCATTGTGCTGTACCAAGCAGAATCAAACACACAGAAATTACATGAAGCAGCACAATGTTAAGAGCTGGAAGCAAATTTCCAGAGTCCTCTGCAATCTTTGTTTTCAGACTAAATGTATCTTTAAGGCAGTGACAGTCTCTGTGGAATTTAAGTAAAAAATATCAAAAGCTGATTAAGCCCAGGCTTTAAATTATCTCATTCTCCATATATAGGAATCAAGAAAGCTGCTGATTTTCTGAATGTGAGCTAAAAATTCAGTGTCAGTTTCTCAGTTTAGTTATAAGCCACATTAAAAATAACTAAGAGGTATAACAATGTTCCTTATGAATTTTTTGACAGCTAACAACAGCCTCAGCTTGTGGACTAAAACATTACAGAAGTGAGGTGATTTTTGACTTTAAAAAGCTAACTAGCTCCACCAAAACCATTCATTTGATTGGAATTTAAAAGTAATTGGTGGAATATGCAAAAATATCACTGCTTCAATAATAAATTAATCAGTTCACTCTCTCTAGACCCTTAACATGATTCCTTCTTTTATTCCTATTTCAAAGCAGCTATGAGATAAGCCCTCAGTTCTCATAAAAATCAAATGGAAAAGCACAAAAGAAAGATGAAAGTAAAAAAAAGAGGGAAGATAAAAGCAAGTAGGTTTCTTAAGCTAATGAAAAGGTCAGTGAATTCAGATAGTCGTACATTTCAAAGGAGAACTTGTGTCCTATTAGGAAAGAGGGTACAAATGCAACAGTAAAAAAAAATAAAGTCTATCTATTAATCATTAGTGAACTACTTTGGCCATTACTTTCAACCATTAAGAAACAGGGTGCAGCTAAGAGCATCAAAATAATACACACTGGAAAAGAAAATGGCCCTAGAGCACTATCACTTAACAGGGCAGTGTGGTTACTTCATGCACGATGCAGGGCAATCTGAGTTACCATCACCACCAATAACATTGTCTGTACAAGAAGGTCCTGAAGATGATGAGACAGACTGCAGAAATCCAAAGCCAAGGCAAGGCCAAGCTTATGGGTCACATTAACAGCTAAAAAAGAGGAATTTTCAATGGAATTCGTGGATGCATCTCTCCTGTCCCACAGGGATATATGTTTCAGAGCACAATGTAAGGAAGTCTTTTGATCACACTTTCAAGTACTCAGGTCACATTTATAGATAATGGTAAAATTATTGTGGTCTTTACTATAAAGGCCATAGACAGCCCTGACAGGGCTTGCTTCAAACGACTGGGAATCATTGTGTCAAGAGACTTTTTGGCTTCTAAAATCCATCAGGAAACCTCATTCTTCCACAATGAGGATAACAAAAAGTATTACCCGTGAAGCTTTTAATGTTGATGTCCTAGCCAGAAAGAGTTTATCTATTCCTAATTATATAAGCAGTTGCTCAAATCCATTTTCTGCCTTCATAACAAAACACACTCAGCTAAACCTAACATAAGCCAAGACATGGCTCTTTCTGTTCTGTTCTCCCTCAAAGCAATTGGTTCTTTCCCAGATACTGCTTTGCTGAAGACTGATTTAAACATAACTTAAAAGATGTTTTACTAAAATCAACCAATCTGGTCAAAACTTGCAAAACATTTATGGTCTCAGAAAACTTAAGCTACCAAAATAAAAAGCATAAAGCAATCCTGCACCAGTAATTTGAGCTCCTCTTTTTTTTAATGACATTTCAAATGAAACTAAATTCTAGAGGTAGATGGTAATTTTTCAAAACCACATATGAAGTGGTTTTGAAACACCATATAATCTCCCAGAAAGAACCACAGAATCATAGAATCACCTAGGCTGGAAAAGACATTCGAGATCACCAAGTCAAACCATTAGCCTTACTCTACCAAGTCTGCTACTTAGTCATATCCCCAAACACCACATCCACACAGCTTTTAAACACATGCCTGCTTTAAATTGAATACATAATCCCCTGCAATTTTCTGTCTCTGCTTCTCTGATGCTAACTAGAGAAGCCTCTCATTGCTGATATTAACCTACTCACCTCTGCCTATGAAATAAGAATACAATTTTTTAAATATTAAAAATCTATACATATAAAGGAAGTTAGGTAAGCCAAATTAATTAATTTTGGGCCATATCCTCACAATTTCTTAAGATTAATTTTTCAGACCTAATGCTTTAAATGTAAGTCTATCATGTGGGATGGGGTTTTTCATAAGAAAATGTGCCAACATTACTGTAAAGGCATACATACATCCACACAATCCATGTGCATATATACACACACATCCACACAATCCATGTGCACATATACACATATATCCACACAATCCATATGCACATGTACTCATATATCCACACAATCCATGTGCACATAGATGTATATGCATGCAGGGGAGGGAATTCAGAATGGAAAACATCTGTAATAGCAGTAGAGCAGAAGATGAGACCTGCCTTAATTGATGTAATTTGAAAGGAACACAATTCCTACAGGCACAAAAAAAAAACAATTATAGAAAAGCATTAATTATCATTCAGCATAAAACACATTAATCAACTATTTACTATTTTTTTAGTGATACAGTCTGGTAAGAGACATATTTTACATCATCTCCCCTGCTTCAGATGAGAATACCCTGACAGTACGACACCGAAGTTATAGAGTGAGAATCAATCCACAATAGCATGTATCTCTGTGAGTGAGAAACCCTAAACTGATGATCAGATTTTTGATTCCGATGTGCTGAGGTTACTGTAAATGTGTCTAGACTGAATTAACTTGATTGACCCTCACTCCCTCTTATGCAGCTTAGAAACACTGACAGAATCTGCTTTAGCAGAAAAGCCACAGCTGAACAAAGACCTTAATATTGCTTTTCACATATGTGCTCTCAAGGGCAGACCTTTTGTTGATTGAAAACAAAACAGAATTGGGAGTCAACATGCAGGTGCTTAGATCCAGCCAAAAGGATGACTCATTCAGTTTGTGTTCAAGGCCACACACGTCTCCCTGGGGCATATCATCTTAGTTAACAGAAAAGTATAAAAGCTAACTTCTAGGTGAGATAAATAGAGCAAGCACAAATCTATAAAAATGAGAAGAGCTGTTTTTTGCTATAAAGCAACAACTGCAGTTCATACCAAACACTTTAATAAACAATGATACAGAACACATGCATATTTTCTAGGTTTTTTAGGTTTTAGCTAGTTACACATGCAAGGCCAATCTCAGGGCTGCAGCCTGTCAGAAACATGGCCCATTTTCAGAAATAAACAAAATGACCACGTTGAACTTGATCACAGCTGCTACAATAAATGCATTTCACTACTCAATGCCAGCACAGTCTGGCCCAATAAAATCCTTCATAAGGCAGCTGCCTGTTAAAGGGAGGGGAGGAATCAGACAAACCTCCAAACCCATAAAATAAACCCCCCAAACCTGGCCCAGTCTCCTACTAACATCTTAAGACTTGAAGTTCAGACTAATTTTTCAGTGATTTCAGTTCCCAAGGGACCAGCCTAACTGCAGTTATTCACGAAACATTGCTAAGATTGGAGAAAACCCACTCTAGATTAAAACTAATCTTGGATCAACCTTGGAAGCACCATACATATGATCTTCCATTCAGCTCAGCCATGCTGTGGAAATACTTGTAGCTGGACATGGGAACCTACTTTGAAATGGGTTTTTCCTAGGTATTTTAGGCATTGCAACCTTATTTGGAAAGTTCTATTGCAAAGTTATTGCAACAGGTTTTTCAAAAATTTTCCCTTTACAAAAGCAAAGCAGAAAGAATATGGAACAGTCTTCAAATGAAAAGAAGAAAATAAAAAATACTGCTTTATGAGCATGGGGGAAAGTCTGTGGGGTGATTACACAAAGAAATTTAAACTGTGAATGTTCATCTGCAAGTAATAAAGCACAATCAACATCTGCATGCGGCTCACCTATATAACAGTTTTTTGTTTTTAAAACAAACCATCTCCATCATTATAATTTAAGTCTGCAAAAATCACCAACATACTTCCATATTATCATATACCATCAAGCTGCTTTGGAAAACTCACAGGTCATCAGTGCCAAGTTTTTGGTTCTGCTTGTAGGACTGGCAAAATTCACAAGGTTTATAGAACTAAGACAGACTGCAAATGTCCAGGTTCACTGCAACATGCACAACTGGCAGCCAAAACAACTTGCTATTCTCTTTTTCTTCTTNCATGGCCTTCCTCTGGACCCGCTCCAACACTTCCATGTCCTTCCTGTGCTGGGGGCTCCAAAACTGCACACAGAATGCTCTTACAGATCCTTTCTGTATTATTTAGGAAATTGTACTGCCTGCCCAATGCAAAGAACATGCTCTGTGTATCTGATAGTGCTTATTTGGGAAGCATGATGAGTGTTTATGAGCACTAGCAGATCTAATCATTGAAAAATACCTCATTTCATTCTTTGTGAAATGGTTTATTGATTTCCCACAACTTGTCACCAATATTCAGCTTAATCCTTTCTTGTGTCCTCCTGTTTAGGCTTCATATTTGAAATATATCTGCTCTGAATTATAGTTGCACACAAATGTATATGGCTAAACCTCAATGCCTCAATTATTTAAAACTATGTTTTGTCATCAAAAAATACAATGTATTTTATGCTGTACATAGTAGATTGAAAGTGAACTTAATTCATTTTTGTCTTCCAATAAAGCTTGTTTTGAAATTTGCAATTATTCATAATAAATCCCAGAGGAGTTTTCTGCAAAGATATCTTGGTATAGCCAGAAGGAATGACCTTATTCCATCATGAACTGAACACAGTAGCTGTGTTGCTGGCAGAAGGTATATAGCATGCACTTGTGGTGGTTTCTTTCCCTCCATCATAATCCGTTATATACTGATCCAATTATTGCACAAAAAGCCTTTTTCTTATAGCATGCTCTCCTTTTCACTTATGTATCATGCTGGCTTACAGGGAAAAAAAATAGAAATCTTGTGGATGGAATGCTTACTGCTTTTCAAATATTTCATGCCAAAATGCCATTTACGCCCACTGTCTCCTTCTCTTTCTCCCTCCTTTTGCACCAAGACAGGGTGGGGAGGAGAAAGACACAGAGAGCACAAACCAAAGGATTTTTCAAAAGATTTAACTTAGAGTTTTCTTATGTCAGAAATTTTAGAATTAAGCACATATGTCAGATAACAGATTTTGAATTTGTCTTGAGAATTCACAAGACAGTGACATCTCACAGTGACTGTATGGAGGCATAGAAGTGTCACAAACTCAGCTTTGAAAGGAAAGGTCTCGCAGTTAAAGTTCTTCAGAAGTGTGACTATGTAATTAAAAACAGAAGAGAAGCAAGTACAGTGATGTAGCTTGATGAAGAGTTGGAAAGTATGTTGCAATGTTTTGCTTCCAAAGAATACTGTTGTGTAACTTTACAAAACTTTTCCAACTAACACATAAAACAACCAAACAAAACCCTCAAAAAAACCCCAAAACGTTAAAATCGAATATGTCTGTTTCTGGTTCTATTTGCTATTCAGTTACACTCTAACAAGGAGGGAAGAAAATCATCTGTCCATTTACCCTGTTCCTAGTTGGAAGTAGTATAAAACCCAGCTATGATGGGAAGCCAAATATGATAAAAAGTAATTATGGTACTTTTAAGATGAATAAGAAATTAATGTGTTTCTAATAAGAAATTATATTTTTTTATATGAGTCATGTGATTTCACTCACATGAGCCACCAGTAACACCTATTTCTGCCTTCAAAACACAGACTAAAACTCAATCTTCCCAATGAACTTATTTTTGTTTGAATGGAAATGAGTTCTTCACAAGCACATATTTGTGATGTACAATGAGAAGCTGTCTCACTTGATATACAAAGTTTAGAAATAAACGACCTTCACGTCTGCCTGGATTTTGAACAGTCTTGTTGAACCTTCAGAGGTTCAAATGCACAGTGGAAGTGCATAAAAAAAGAATTGGTGTTACCGTTTCACTTACATCAATAAGCCAGCAATGAAGAACAGGGGGATAGGAGGTGAGAACATCAAGAAATTAAGAGCAGTTACTGACATCTGCAATTAGACTTGTTTTCATACCTTTACTACTTGCTCACTGTAGAATCATAGAATAAACCAGATTGGAAGAGACCTCCAAGATCATCCAGTCCAACCTATCACCCAGCCCTAGCACTAAGTGCCCATCCAGTCTTGAACACCTCCAGGGACAGTGACTCCACCACCTCCCTGGGCAGCTCATTCCAATAGCAAATCACTCTCTCTGTGAAGAACCTCCTCCTAATATCCAGCCTATGCCTCCCCTGGCACAACTTGACACTGTGTCCCCTTGTTGTCTTGCTGGTTGCCTGGGAGAAGAGACCAACCCACACCTGGCTACAACCTCCTTTCAGGTAGTTGTAGACAGCAATGAGTTCACCCCTGAGCCTCCTCTTTTCCAGGCTAACCAACCTACACCTGGCTACAATCTCCCTTCGGGTAGCTGCAGAGAGCAATGAGGTCTGCCCTGAGCCTCCTCTTCTGCAGGCTGCACACCCCCAGCTCCCTCAGCCTTTCCTCACAGGGCTGTGCTCCAGGCCCCTCACCAGCTTTGTCACCCCTCTCTGGACACATTCCAGTACCTCAACATCTCTCTTGAATTGAGGGGCCCAGAACTGGACACAGTACTCAAGGTGTGGCCTGACCAGTGCTGAGTACAGGGGAAGAATAACCTCTCTTGTCCTACTGGCCACACTGTTCCTGATGCAGGCCAGGATGTAAAACCATCCAAATTTGTTAAGATAATACTTTTCACGTGACGCAGCACAACCTCTTCGTACAAGGGAATCCATACAAAATCTTGAAACCAAGATTTTTTTTTTTTTTTTTTTTTTTTTAAATAGGCATCTACTTCTCATCAGAGGCAATGTAATCTCTTCAGGAAAAAGATGCCAGAGTATATCATCACTCAGCTGTTTACAGCAATCTTCATGCACTCTCAGGTTTCTCAGATTTACCTCAAAGACAGTCACCTTTTTGTTTGGCCATGGTCTTTTTGGTTGAGTGCTTTTATTATTGTATTCTAGAAAGTCCAATAAGGGCTACAGTGTTACTGCAATTAACGATGTTCAGAGAGATGCTGAAGGAATATCACACCTGCATAAACCTAATTTATTATGCCAAAGCAAAATAAATTCCTTACCAAGTCAAGTCCAGATGCATGAAAGTCCTTGACTAATATGAATGGAATTTATTTCATTTTTTTTAAAGCCTGAGGCAAAAAATCTGATGTCTATGTTCTTATTTCTCATATGAACACTGTAATCTCCATTTAACTAATGCACTGAAGTTTGGAAACTAAGCTTGATATATACAAAAAGTGTTTCAGAAAAAAACCCATTTGGCGATTCCAAACCAGTGCAAATTGGGCACTTAAACACTTTTGTGGATTTCACTATCTCTACCATTCAAAGCTTGTTAGTCACGAGATGTATTCCTCTTATCAAAAGGAACAGATTGCTACACATTAGCTATCTATGGCAACTGCTGTGTGCAAATAGCCTGCTTGTACATCCTGTGGGTCATTCTGCCCACCATGGTTACTGTGCATGCACAATAACCGGATGGGTATGATGGCTGGAGGGAAGCTGAAATCTGAAGTTGTAACAACCAGCTACAAGAATACTTAATGCTTGTGTGTCTTCCTGTGGCCCTAAGAAAACTGCTCCACAGAACACCCTTCAGAGTTTAACTGAGCTTGCATTAAATCAAGCCAAACTATTTTTGTCAGCAAGACTTAAAATGGGCAACATGTAAAAATTTGCAACATTTAAAACATTTTCCTTTGCCTAGTGGAGCTAAAACAGACTCAGGGAAAGATTAATTAAGACCTATTTTAGGTTATAGAATCATAGAATGGTAAGGTTGGAAGGGACCTCAAGGATCATCTAGTTCCAAACCCCTGACATAGGCAGGGACACCTCCCATTAGTACAGGTCACTCAAGGCCTCGTCCAACCTGGCCTTGAACATCTCCAGGGAGGGAGCAGCCACAACCTCCCTGGGCAACCTGTGCCAGTGCCTCACCACCCTCACTGCAAACAACTTCCTCCTAACATCCAGTCTAAATCTTCCCTCTGCCAGTTTAAACCCATTGCCCCTTGTCCTGTCATTGTAAGACCTTGTAAACAGTCCCTCCCCAGCCTTCCTGTAGGCCCCCTTCAGATACTGGAAGGCTACTCTAAGGTCTCCTGGAAGCCTTCTCTTCTCCAGGCTGAAGAGCCCCAACTCTCTCAGCCTGTCCTCATAGGAGAG
>WBNM01012618.1:0-31560 GCA_013399055.1 Ramphastos sulfuratus | reverse complement strand
AGGATGCAAGCAGGCATCTGTAATGGTGGAAGGCACGCACCCCGTGTTCCCCGCTCCTTTATAACACAGCCCAAAGATCAATTGGACCTTTGGACACGAGATAGCCAATCAAATGGCAGTTAGCCAAGATTTTGCCATATTGGGTGAAGCCATAGGCTTGCTTTATCCTTTTTTGGGCAGATCACGGGCCCTGCACAAGGCAATCATGTGCCCCCTAGCAACCACAGGTGATGGACAGACCCCGGACCCCGGACCCCAGACTTAGTGGCGCCAGGTCCTTTGTCCCCTTTCCCGCGGTTGCTCTCTCCCCAAAACAGCAGAAAAACATGTCTGCACAAGCCAGGCCATGTACAAGCCCAAGAGGCCTGTTTAGGCCTACCACGACACATACTAACTGTTGTATTCAACTAACAGAATTAATCTCTCTGTAAGAAGCGTAACTCTAAACACTGTTACCATATAATTATTGCACAGTATTATTACTGCAAAATGGATATATGTAATGAATTTCTATTAAAGGATTATCCCATAGTTATACAACAGCAAGAGTGATGGACTTCCAACACTGTCTTTGGAAAAGAATTCTGAACTACACTGAGCTTCCTCAAAGACATCTGTGGAAGAAGGAGGTAGGCAAGAAGGCAGCACTAGTCACTTTAGCACAATATGTCCCCCTTTACTAAAGAAGGCTTTATATAGTACCAAATTTACCTCTCTGAACCCCTTCAATACAAGAACACATGGAGACATGATGAAACTACTTCATTGTATGCAAGCAGTAAAGCCTAGGTGCAGGCGCTCAGCCAGCCTCCCTCTACAAGGCTAAACTAACTGCAGCAATATAGCTCAGACCAAAAGCAAGTTTGTCTCAAAAGAACATCACCAGAAGTATTAGAGGTTCTTGTGGGTTTTTTTATGGTGGGGGTTTTTGTTTGGTTGGGTTTTGGTTTTCTCTGTTGGTTTTATGGGTTTTGTCCTTGTTGCTGTTATTTTGTTAGGTTTTTTTTTTGGTTTGCTGGTTGGTTTTGCTTTTTTGTTGTTTTGGTTGTTTGTTTTTTTTTTTTTTTCCATTGGTTGGCTTGGTTTGGTTCTTAAAGACTATATTTTCATGGTGATGGCTGGGAAATTCATTCCCTTATCAATGACTATGGAAAATGCATGTAACAAATTGCCAAGTCAGAATCAGAATCATGACCTTTTCCTCTTTAAATGCCTATAATCTTGTAGAATTTCCTTTTGTTTCTCATTTCATATGCTGTCCATCAATTTTTCTGTCCCTGTTCTGATATGTATTTGCTACATATTATTTCTCTGAGTCCAAAAACTTTTTCTTTTTTGCCATACTTAGAAAGGGTTTAGTATGTTTCCTTTTCTTTTTCCTCTAGTGGCTGGTAGCTCTGATAGATTTAGCCACTCTTAGGGTATTCTGTGATTCCTCTATTCTGTTTATGCACCAATAAAATCAGAAGGAAAAAAAAAGAAAAGGTCTTTAAAAAGAGAAATTAAAGTCCCTTTTGGAAAGAATACTGCATATGTGAAAGCAGATGAAAATGTCAGCTCAAATATGAATACAAAGTATTCAGCTGCCCAGGGAGAAAACAAAAGCAACAGGCCGAAGGATCTCAGGACTGACCATCTAAAAACCAGAGGTCACATTGGAAAATTTGGCATTTGGTTAATTTGGAAAATGAACAGAACACTTGCATAGCTGAATTGTTTTTTAAGAAGCTTGCACTTTGTAAAGAATTTATGAAACTTATAAAGGAAGACTAAGAATTCAGAACACTACTATTCAATTTCCAAATTAAGCTTATAAAACACTATAGCTTCGTATTTTACCACGGGTAGAAGGGAAAAAGAAAATACAACTCTGGCTCATACTTAGTTCCTCAGATGTTTTAAATGGAATGCTAAGGATGGGAATGTGAACAATGTTAACCTCTGGAAGAAATAGTAAGAAATATTATGGCAGGGGGTTGGAACTAGATGATCCTTGAGGTCTTCTTCCAACCTTACCATTCTATGATTCTATGATTCAGATAAGCAGATTTGTGTCTTTAAAACTATATTTTTATTCAACACTAAAATCTGCATCTCTCTCACTATTGTTTCATTGACACAGAATCCTTAACAACTGAAGAAGCTGTTAGGACTTCATTTTTATACATCCATCCAGTGGACAAAAATGACAATTTACTAAAAGACAGCATTCTACAAAAATGAACCTGAAGGCAGATAATTTAATCTACTTTTCATCCTCAACCAATACACCAGTCACGTATGATAACAGTTGGCAGGACATCTTCAAAGAACAAATAATCCAAGGTCAGCTTATGAAAGAAAGCTTTTACTGGATGACAGTGTTACCGAACCCCCTTTGGCTGCTGATAGCATCATTGCTGTAAGGAAGCTTAGAAACATCAAGCTCAGTACTGAAGTAATCATCCGAAACATGGAACCCGTACAATAAACTTCATTCATACAGCATAAGGGGGCAGACAAATGCACAAAAGCATGGTAAGATTGCAGTATTCCTGTAGCCTTCTTCCCAAGGACATTTAATGTGTGTTTTACTGGTTATAAAATCACCAAGACTGGTAAAAAGCCCAAGAAATTCACCCATGACTCCAGGCCTTGAAAAGCATCGGTCCATCTTTAAGTTTTCCATAACTCATGAAAAACACCTGCCTAAGGCTTGGTAACCCAATAGTTACATGAAACAATGCTGGATGCCCTCTCAGCCAGCATCAGGCACCAGTAAGGAAACTGTAGCCCATTACTTACTTTTCTCTGGTCAGAGAGTTCATGTTTACCCCTCAGTGTTTTTATTGGATAAAACAGATAACGCTCACCACAGTGTCTCAAGTACCCACTTAGCCCCAGCAAGGAAGCTGCTCTGTTTATATGGAATTTTACATTCTTTTTCAATTGCACTTGTATTTAATAACAACAAGGACAAAAATTTACACTTTGTAGCCAATATTTATATTTTCCATTTGGCAGTTACAATAATTTTCCCTACCAAGCAGAGATAACACTGACTTGGCAGACTGTATTTATCAACCTTGCATCTGTTAAATCCTTTCAACTAGAAAAATCAACTGTACTGTTAACAGTAGTAATAAGAATGCTTCTTAGTGTATTATCAAAGAAATAAAGAATACAAACAAAAACAAGCAAGTAAACCAATATGGGGGTGACAGAACATTTCAACATTTAAAGATCTGTTATTTGTAATCCTTAAATGGAAGTTTCTAAAGTACATAGCACTAGACAAAGGCAACTTCCTTTTTAAAACAAGTTCCTAAAACATCTTCCACATTATTACACCAAAAAGAAAATGGAAGAAAGTCAAAGAATGTCACCTATAGCTCTGGGTAGTTGCCAAATTTGGTAGTTTTTCAAGTACTGACTCCCAAAAATAAAATAATCCTGTGCTCACCACTACCAGAAACACAAATTTCATAAGGCTATCTCAGTCTTAAGTGATACTTTCTGTGAAAACCAACAAAATTACACAGGTTGAAATATCAGAAATGTTTGTACTGTTAACAGACAAAAATTAAGTGGTGCAATTCTGAAGACAAAACAGGAGTAAAAACTTTTTTTTTTAATGCCAACGTGATCATATGCACACAGTGTGAAATCTTTGAATAGCTTTGCTGTTTGTTATATTTATTTGCAGTAGATTCAATAACTCCTATTTTATTAACAAAAATTTGTAATCATGTCCTATTTTAATAGCAAATCCTTCAATCTTTTTTCTTAAATCAAACCTCAGATCTTCAATCTAAGAAAAGCCTTCATTAGTTAGGAGAGACTTAAGATGCTTTAATCATAGAATGGTAAGGTTGGAAGGAGACTTCAAGGATCATCTAGCTCCAACCCCCTGCCATAGGCAGGGACACCTCCCACTAGCACAGGTTACTCAAGGCCTCATCCAACCTGGCCTTGAACACCTCCAGGGAGGGAGCAGCCACAACCTTCCTGGGCAACCTGTGCCAGTGCCTCACAACCCTCACTGGAAAGAACTTCCTCCTAACATCTAGTCTAAGTCTTGCCTCTGCCAGTTTAAACCCATTGCCCCTTGTCCTGTCATTGCAAGATCTTATAAATAGTCCCTCTTTAACAAGGAAAAATCCTCAGAATATAGTATAAGCAAAATTTACTCCTATTATTTTGAAAAAAAACAGTTATTTCACTCTTGATCCTTTTGGCAGAATCACCTCAACACTCTTCCTTTCAATTCAGAGCTTTCTCTCTAGAAACTGATGTCCTACCAAAAAAAAAAAAAATCTTATTGCTAAGCTATAGTCCTCAGATCTTCACAATTTACAATTACTATCCAAGTTACCATATCTAATGAAGGCGTGCATTAGTTGCCAAACAGGAGTATTGCAGTCCTACAGCACCTAGTTAAGGCAAAAGGTATTACAAACAAAAGAAAAACATTGGGGCAGAAATGAAAATCAAATTTCATATATCCTACATCTCAATTTCTTCTTGTAGATGTGATTCTAAAGGATAAAACAGGATGGGAACAACAACATAAAGAACAGCATCACTTACCATTTCCTGAGAGGCATACTTTGGATCTTCAGGATCAACTGACCAGTAGCAGTAATCAAAGCTGAAGGCCGCAGACTTTTCTCTTGAGTCCCAACTGCTATCAAGCCTACTGTCAACCTGACAACAGAAGTTAAAAAAAACAGAAAGACCAATTCACTTAGAAGGTGACTAAAAAGTAAACACTTTAAAATTTATGAGAAGTTTATCTAGGATATGTATTGTGGAAAAGAAATGGCAAATAGTTTATCCTTTATATTCAATTTTCTTTGATGCTTAGAATGAGGTAGAGATATCCATGACAGACATGCTGAAGGATTTTTTCTGAAGCACTTATTATTAATTACAGGTAAGGGTGTCCAAGCTTACTGCAGTAAACATAATCTATTTAATCTTCACAACATCTACATATTGGCAGGAAACCTCTATAACCCTTCAGATATTTCTGTCATTCTTGAGTTTCGGTGACAACTGTATCACAGAAATGTGTCTCGAGTCAGAAAACAAAAGCAATTTTCTCACTGCATAGCTGGAAATGCAGGTCTCTGCCTTCATTTTCATTTTGCTTCATGATTGTAAGCTAATGCTCCTGTCGCTGGGACTGCATGCTACAAATATAACCTTTATGGGTTAGAAATAATGGCAGTGAAGGATTTCAACCACAGTAGTCTGAAATCGTGACTGAAATGAAGAGAATTGTATAAGCCTTTCTGTATAATCTTGCCCAATGATTTACAATAAAACAGGCAAGCTTATGAACAAGGAAACACACTTGTGCTATTAACAGGGGAGCAATGAGTCAAAACATTACACAAAATTAACACAATCCACACGTGATTTTTGAGTTAATTGGTAGCTCTACTGTAGCTTTTACATTTGCAATAACCTAAGCAGGGGGAAAAAAAAAAAAAAAAGTTTCATTATAATTTGGTACCTAAACAAACTGCTTTGGTAATGCTGCCAAAAACCTAAGGGTGACAAGTGCTGCCTGCCAAGTTTGCGGATAAAGGACACTGTAAGCACTGAACTCTGTTACCAGCTGTGCACTTTACAAGGAAAAGTAATTTACAGGCCCATCTGAGAGTCTTGTGGGTTTGGGGTGCTTTTAAACCAAGAAAGCACAAAGCGAAAGAAGACAGAAATTTAAACCTGTCTCTGAAGCAAGAAAGCTTGATGTATTTTAAACCCCACATGATTCTAAACTTGTCACGTTGAGTGAAGTAACATCACGTTTTCCTTTAGTCACAACTAACATCTTAATGAGCCTATTTATCATCTTCAATAATGATATTTTCAACATGTCGCAGTTTAGGGATTTTTATTCAATTACTTCTTATTATCATGGGTTTTCTGCAGATAAAACCCCAGAAGCTAGCTTGGAGCACTGCAACAAGTGAAAATAAATCAAATTGATCTCCCTGTGGCTGAGGAAAGGCAGGCTCTGGTTACAGAGCTGATTGTCCTTCTGGTGCAAAAATAGTTTTGAAGAACCAAGGGCACGTACCCCAGATACAACGATGACAACATTAGTCTGTGACTATTAATTTATACACTGACTTGGATTCCTCAAAGGCTGTCTAAATACAGTGTATGCATAAAGCAAGCTCAGCCCCTTTAGAACACTCACCAGTTATGAGCCTGTCATGGTAGGCCTAAGCAGGCCAAAATAGGCTTGTGCATGTCCTGGCTTGCCCAGGCATGTTTTTCTGCTCTTTCTCCTTCTGTTCTGGGGAGAGCAACCGCGGGAAAGAGGCCAAAGAACCTGGAGCCACAAAGTCTGGGGTCTGTGGCCTGCCCAGAGCCTGTGGTAAGCAAGGTGCACAGGGTTGCCTTGTGCAAGGCTGTGTTCTGCCCTAAAAAGGGTAAAGCAAGCCTATGGCTTCACCCAATATGGTCAGTTTTGGCTAACTGCCATTTGATTGGCTATCCTGTGTCCAAAGGCCCATTAGTCTCAGGCTGTATGGACAAAAAGGAGATGAGTAGGGAGCAAAACATGTGCTTTGCCATTACAAGGTGTGTCTGCTACTGCATCCGTGCCTGCTGCCTCACTGATCCTGAGCTGTGTGGGACCCCAGCGAAGCAGGATCAGGCTCTGATACCTCCACGCGTTCGGCCTGCACAGCCAACGTGACACCACGCTGAGACTACACACCGCAAGACATCTGCCTGCACCTGAAAGCCTTCTGCCCAGAGGGAAGCCCTGGAGATGACACAGATCATCCAGAGAGCCAGGACCAGGTCAGAGATCGTCTGCCTCCTTTCTCCAGTGCCCAGAAGCCTGGGGAAACTCTAAAGCCTCTGACAGCTACCGACAGCAACCCCGCCACGAGCCTTGGGTACTGTCAGATAATATTTTGTGAGTAAATACCAAAAGCCTCTTGTAATTATGAATTGCTTTCTGCCATAAGCAGAAAGTTGCTCCTTGCGCCCATCTAGTGAGCAAGCGGAGTACTGACCGCAAGCGGTACTGACCGCAAAGCCTTCTCTGCCAGTTTAGTCGAGTTCAGTTAATGTGTCTATGTTTAATACTTATTCCTAGATCCTATAATAACCTGTATATAGTTTCCATAATGTTGCAAAGAGCCTGTTAGTATTATTAAATTGGCGATTGGGGTGACATGAGTTCTGAATATTTAATAGTAATAAACTATATTAATATTTTTTAAAATATCACCTCGCAGTAATTAATTACCCCTTCCACTACAGAGCCCTCGTGAGAGAAAACATCCACAAACCAGCCCTTGCACCTGCAAATAGCCTGGGCCTGCTGTGCAGTCTGCCCTGCACATGTGGCTTCCACAGGATCCCACGACAGTTCACAGCTTCTCTTTAAAGAAATAAACCAAAAGCCCTCAAGGCCTAACAAGGCTGAGCTGGAGCCTCTTGCAGCTGCATGACCAAGGCCTACACCTGCGGAGGGAGGTTCCCCCACAGGTGAGGGAGCGAGGGGGAGTGGGGCAGAGGCCCAAATCCACATAACTCTGCAGTGGGGACCAAAGCTTTCCCGAGGCCAGCCAGCAGGAACAGGTGGTGTCACTGCTGGAGAAGTGTCTCCAAGAGCTTTGCCACACTCACGGGGAACTGGGGAAAATCACTTCAGAAAGCAGCGAGAGTCTGATTCTGCAAAATGCTGCCTTTGAAACAGAAATACACAGAACGTAAGCAATGTTTTACATCCGTGAGACTTTTCATATAGTTATATCCCTAGTGACGGTTCCTCACTTGGTGTGCAAAATGCCAATCCACACACTGAGTTGAGATCTTTATTTCTGCTCTGCAGTATAGGGTGCCAGGCATCTGAAACCAGCTGACACATCCAACACTGCCACGCACACGAGATCTACCATCAGCGTGATACGTGTGACTGGTAACCCATATTTCCTTACCTACCCTACAACATACACATGCATGCTATCTAATGCTCAAAACATTTTAGGGAAGTTTGGGGAAGTTCCCTAACTAGGATGATCATTTTCCCCCTATGTGTGTGTATTTTATCATTATCATTACCCAAAGTTACTTAGGCAACCTCTTCGCTTGTCCTTGGTCCAGAAGTTTTATATTTTTTTAACTTATGTCTGAGTCAGCAAGAGCAAAGTAACACAAGATATTCACTTTACACCCTATTCAAGGCTAGGTGTTCTCTGTGATGGCTCCACTACGTTGCAGTCAAAACTTCTTGATAAATGTTTACCCTACCATGAGTATGTTCCCCTCTTCTTTCTTGAAAAACAGACCATGAGTATGTTCCCCTCTTCTTCTTTTTTATTGATTACAAGCCCTTGTAATCAATAAAAAAAATAGGGTAAATAGCTCAAACCCTCTCATTCAATTTTTGCCAAGGCTTCTCTTCAAAACCCAATGTATTATTACCCTGGAACCAGCAATCTAGAATAACCAGGTCACTTGCAGTCATAAAGAAAAAGGAGACAAGGAACAGAAAATGCATCCATCTTCTAGGATCCCCACAGTAATCTCATGGTTCATTTATTTGCCTTTTGAGCAGAAACATGTTTGACAACACAAAATTGCTTTGCTCCCATTCTATTAATTCAGCAAATGGCTGTGGCAGCTTTAAGTAGTTCAAGAGTCTAAACCAGAGGTCTGGTTCCCATGCACACTGGCTCCAGAGCTCTCGTGAAGGATGACAGCTACATTCAATTTGTTCTTATAGCTCTTGGTCTTTTACCAAGGCCTGAAGCATTGTGCTCCATTTCATGCAAGCCAGTTGCACTGTGAGTACAAATATGAGAACAGGAGAGATGCAAGGAAATAAATGATCCAGATCTTAGCAGCAGTAAGATAGGCACAGAATCCTAAACAATTTACTAACAGCTTTGAATGATGGCATGCAGCCAGACTGCAGGAGTTCTGACAAATATAAAATACAGAAAACACAACTACTTGTTACATTCCCTTGTCCTAAACCAAAACACCACAAGCCAAAACCAAAACAAGACAGTCCTCCCACACAGTTTTGCTGCAGTTATTCTAGAGCTGTGTTAGTTTAAACTTCTCCCTTAATATTTCTATTAGAAAGATCCAACNGGGGATTTTTTTTCATAGTGGGGGGAGGAGGGGCAGGTAACTCCCAAACCATCACACAGCCAAGCAAACACAGAAAAGTATCAGGGTATTGAGATATTTACAAAAGCATACCTTTATATTTCTGACTTTTGCTACTTTGTCTTCAACTTCTACAATCACTCTTCCTCCTTCTGCACTCTCTCTGAAATAGAACACATTAAAAGATCTATTTACAATATGAAAACACAGAAAGTTGCATGTCACATTTGTAAACCCCAGAAATTTGTGTTTACTTTAAAAACCTGCAAATCAGAGCTATGAAACATTTACTTTTCCTTATCAAACATTCTGTGAGATGAAGCAGCATTTGCAGATTTGCAGCTAGCTATCTCAGTAGTGAGAGGGGTTAAAAAAATAGGATTGTGGTAATTAAGACAGTTTCCACGTGCTTGTCCTAAATACTTTGTTAGGATTTTACTTCTAATTAAAAGTTGTTGTTTTAAATTATATCTACAAGGAAGCAGAGTGGAGCACTGGTAGACTGGCTATGCTTTGTGGAGTACAGATCCACACCACAGACTTGAACCACAAGTGTCATTGGGTCACACTATCTGATTTTTACCACACAATCCAAAGTCTTTGTGGTAGTCCTCAAAAAAATACTCTTCAGAAAACCAAAACTGTCCTGAAATGTAAATGGATGAGATTGTCCCTCCCAGTGCAAAGGACCATGCACTCATATACACTGTCTAAAATTATGGCTGAACACAGCTATGATTGGCTACTACAGCCAACTTCCACTTCCAAAATGAGTCATATTAGGGAAGAACAAAAAAAGGATGTGGCCAAAGCAAAAAACTTATTCCTGGGACAGCATGACAGCAACTTGAAGTTAAGGACATTCTTATTTATAGGTGTGTTGATTCATATCCCTCTCAATAATCATCATGCTTTTTTTTTAATATATATAGCTAGAGAGAAATGAGCAAGAGAAGGTCTGCAGCTTTTCTGTAACAGAAGAAAAATAAATGAACACTTTACTACTGAGAAGCTAAGAACAGGGCAAAGATTTTGTAATCCTAATATGTGTTCCATATTTCTCTTCGTACTCTGACAAATCTTGTAGGCTGGAGTTCTACTGGAAATTGGATGAAGCCTAATGCCTAAGTAAAGCTGGAAGAAATTGGTTTAGAAATAAATGTTGTCCTTTGTGCGGTTTTGTCATATTTTGTTTCAAATTAAGCTGAAGGCGAAGATGCTGTCATTTGAGATTAGCTGTACATCAAGGGATAATCAGCTGGATCAGTGTGACTGTATCAGTCAAAAACTAGGTAAGATAAAACAAGAGTTATAAAATCTAAACCCAGTTCACCCATCATTAACTCACGGCCCTAGATTTGTCTTTTTACAGATTTCCTTATGCAGGTACACAATATTTACTCCCTCATCAATTGCAGTCTCCTTTCACTGACAGCTCTACCTTCCAGGCAGCATGTGGCACAACATACCCTGCCTCTGGTGTCTCCCCTCTCCTGTTCTCAGTTTTTGTCCCAGGCTTTCTGTACCAAAACAACATCAAAACCAATGCTTCCAGACACTTCAGACACAGACACAATCCTGCAACATGAGCTTTACAAGCATAAAGAAGTTTTAAACATATTTCTGAGCAAAGGTTGCCCAAGTTTGGCAGATAGAAATAATGCTTTACCTTAGAGCCTTTGTGCTTCACATTACTGATTTTAAGCAGCTGCCTTGAGACAGACTGGATTTACTACTTTCCATGATACATACTTATATGGAGCACTTCAAAACCACAAGCACAGTTCCCAGAGGTTTTAGTTAAGCTGTGAGTTCAACACAGAAGTCAGCAAAGTAAGAGGAACACTCACAGGAGAGAGAATTTGCATTCTGTATATCAGGGCACCAAATATTGCAGTGTTTACAACTGAGTACTGAATGGAGGCCTCACAAAGCTCACTAAAGAAAAAATGAAGGACAAGTGCCTAAGGATACAGGCTGTGAGTATCTGTGGTACAAAGGTGCAGCTGATACATTCCATCTGGACATGGACACCTTTGCAGATGCTTTGAAAAGCAAGTGTCTTCCAAGCAAGTCTGGGGACATGCATATCCACATAAAAACCTCTGCCAGGTGAGCTATGGACAAAGCTGACAGCTACCCTGCACAGCACATCAGATCTAAGAGGAAATGGAACATTTTGATGGAAAATTTCACAAGAATTTCACAACAGTGCAAGACAAAACTGGAGGGATCCTTTAGGATGGAGCTCACTTCAGTTATGTCTTTTCTTTCCTCCTCTATTCTACAATGATCTTGGCCCTATCCTGCTTCCTAATCCCTGTTTTTCAGTCCTACTGTTAATCCTCCTGTTTTATCACCCTAGTCACAGCTCACCAGGTTCCTATTCTCCTCTCCCTATGCACACACATCACCCCTTAGAGGTACATGCTGTCTGTTCTCTCTGACACATTGCCCATGGGCCCACATTCAGTGTCTCTAAGTGTTCTGAAGGTCTTATCTCCCTTTTCTACTGCTTTGTACCTGGTTTTAGGCTGATGTCTCTGCTTCACAGGTACATGACTGTACTCTCCTTGTCAGTTCTTTCAGCCTCTTTTTTCTAGACTTTTCTAGAAAGAAGTAGCCTTCTGTGACTTACTGTAATGGGAAAGCATTTACACACTGCTTACAACCACACCAGGAGCACACTTGCAGTGAGTGCAGCAGATCACTGCTGCTGTCTCTTCCCAGGATGAGAGCAATAACTATGATAATCTCTAAGTAGTTACAGTACAGTTACCAACTTATCTCCACTTGTACCTGGAACGATTTATGCCATCTAATGGCACACCTGTGCAATCACCATGCCAGCAGCTGAAGTATAATGCTGAGGCAAATCTACTCCATAGTTTCCCTTGGTCACAAAGTCTAAAGCTTTTATGGGCACAACTTCAGGGAGTCAGATTTATCTTTTCCATTAACAGTATATTGTACAGTGTCTCTGCCTCTTGCTTATTGGTGGCATTGGCAGAGGCATCTTTGAGAAGCTGTCACCTTTGCACCTCCTATGTGACTAACCTTGGCCATGAAAACAAAGAAACAAACAATGCAGGGTGTATTTGCTAAGTTTTGCTAGTCTTCAGAGGACAGTGTCGCAGACAAAATGGGCTGAGAGACCAAAGGTGCAATGAACAGAGCACTGAGTCCATGCTGCTCCATCAGAAATTGTAGAGAAGAATGTCAAAGCCTTCAGCTATCAGAACCTCTGCACTATACTGACAAGGTACTTAAAACCAAACTTTCTCAAATATGGCATCCCTCCATGAGACCAGCATAAGCTGTAAGCTGTGAAAGTCATGCTGCTAATAGTATAAATACTCTTGCTTTGGCTAAGGAAGGATTTGGGGGAAAAAAGAAGAAAAAGAAGGAAGGAGAAGAAAGAAAAAGAAAGGGGGGAGGGAAGAAGAGAAAGGAGGGGAGAAAGAAGCAGCCATAGAAGGGGGGGGAAAGCAGGAAAAGGAGAGGGGAAATGGTGGCACATCCAGTTGGCAGCCAGTCATTAGTGGTGTCTCCCAGGGATCAGTGCTGGGCACGGTCCTGTTCAATATCTTTATTGATGATCTGGACAAGGGGATTGAGTCCATCATCAGTAAGTTTGCAGATGACACCAAGTTAGGAGCAGGTGTTGATCTTTTGGAGGGTAGAAGGGCTCTGGAGAGGGACCTGGACAAGTTGGATGTGTGGGCAGAGGCCAATGGGATGAGATTTAACAAGGCTAAGTGCAGGGTTCTACACTTTGGCCACAACAACCCCAAACAGTGCTNTGACTGGCTAGGGCTGAGTGATAGGTTGGACTCAATGATCTTGGAGATCTCTTCCAACCTGGTTGATTCTATGATTCTATGAAAAAGCAGGAAAAGGAGGAGGGGGGAAAAGCCAGGAAAAGGAGGGGGGGAAAAGGCAGGAAAAGGAGGAGGGGGGGAAAAGCAGGAAAAGGAGGAGGGGGGAAAAGCAGGAAAAGGAGGAGGGGGGGAAAAGCAGGAAAAGAAGGAGGGGGGAATAAGAAGGAAAGGAAGAAGGGGGGAAAAAAGAAGGGAAAAAAAGAAGTATCAACAATCAAGTAAATTTGCTTCCTGCCACTGCAAGAACCTCTGGGAAAGGTTGCTCGTGCAGTATCCTCATAAAACAGATGTGGCTTATGAAAACCACATGCAGATACTAAGGGAAAAGAGCAGCCATTTCAGTGGCAGTTTACATTAAACTTTAAATAATTGACTAGGCAAAGGAAAATAATTGATTTGAGAGAGAGAGGGGAAAAGATGTCCAGACAACCTTAGCAATAGCCTTGGTTACGACACAGGATACACAAAGGCAAAAATACATTTGTTTGGGAGAGGGACCGCTTTTTCAAACACAAAAATAGAATCTCAATGTTTCTTTTAAAAATTCCAGCTCTTCTGTGACAAAGAAGCTTGAAATCATGAGCAATGCATAACCAATGAGGTCTGTACAAATTTTCAGACAGGAACTCTTGGGGGCCTGAGACAGTCCTTTCCCACCATAAGGTACCAACCCCAAAACCCATGACTTTTGAGAGAGCATTCAACTACCACCACCTGAAGAAAGCATTGTTGTATAACAGAGGGACACAAAGAAGCCACACTCACTCAATTATAAGAGCAGAGGAAACTAGATAAAAGCCTGCCTCTTGTCTAGGTGTAAGGAATGTATCTCCTAAAAAGGTGTAAGGAATATATCTACTAAAACATACAACTCAGAATGGTAAGGAAAGAAGATCAAAGAAAGATTCTTTACTCTTCAGTGGCCTGCCTTAGCCTAAACCTTGGAATAGCATGAGAAGTACTTAACAGTCCTAAGCAACCTAAAAGGAGTTTTCTGCTCTTGGCTGTTACCTCTTTTTTTCCCTATATATATACCTTTTCACAGAGGCATTCCAGTTCCTCTGAAATCAAAGACCATTTTATGTTTCTCCAAAGTCCTATTTTGCATTTGAAAATTACATCCACACAGAACACATGCTGAATACCCATAAAACCAAGTCCTACTACATCCATTTTCCAGACAATTTTTGTCTACTATATCTCTTGTGCTAATGGAAAATATATACAGGTTTCTAAGGAAGTTATTTTCAGTAACATCCAGTAAAGCATTTAATGGAGATGATAGTAATATTCCATTAAGAGAGGTAATTTATCCAGCACACACTTGGGTCAGAAAACAAAGTTTAAGTTGGGGTTGGAACTAGATGATCCTTGAGGTCTCCTTCCAACCTTACCATTCTATGAGTCTATGATTCTAAGTCAGCTCAGGAAAAGTACTTTGGTACTTCTGGATTTTGGTACTTTGGAGGTGGAAGAAAGAATTCCTCACATCTACTTCAAAAATATAAAGGAAAACAAACGTTCCCTCCTTGCAAACACTAGGTTAGGTTTGGGTTGGGTTTTTTGTTTGTTCGTTTCTCAAGGACAGTTAAATACAAATACTTTTGGAAACCTGTCATGCAGAAGTACAAGTTCAAAACAAAAATAAACTGTACAAATGTTAATGGTGCCAGTATCCCGTGTCATTATCCACCTGCATTAAATACATTTGAAGTAGTTTATTACAACAACAATTTAAATAAAGTAAGGTCATGGGTTTCTTTTGGTTGCTTGTTGTTTGTTTGGGTTTTTATATATATATATACATGTGCAGTTGGAAAATTTTTTTTAATGTTAACNTACTGTGATACTGTGTGATAAATACCTATGGCTATCTTTCCTCAGAATATGTCCCTCTTAACAGTGCCATTATGAAGTTTTAAGACAGAGACAGAATAACCTGAACAAGGCTGGCTAAAAAAAAAAAAAAAAAGCTTAAGAAAGGCAGCAGCAAGAAATTAGTGCAGTGTAAATGGAATATACTTGAATAATTTGTTTTGGTGGGAGTTAAGAGGGAGAACAGCAATAATCTCCACTCTGCTGTTGCTTTAATTTTACTTTGATACAGTATTTAACATCTTTTATGCATAAGAGTCAAGGAATGTTTTCTACACAATTTGTTGAAAGTTATTGCTCTTGTCAGCAGTAGGCTGCATGGCTGTATCTAAGCTCTTGTGGTTATATATGAGCATGTAAAATCGCTAATAGCACAGTCTACAAAACAGCAACAAGTCTTGCTTGCAAAATAATCCTTCGTTTTACTTACCACAAGGTGATTACAAAGAACAAAGGAGGTGGACCACAGCAGAGAGACTAGCTGATAAAGCTGACCCTACAGCAGATTAATAAAGCCATAACTAGTTGTGATGGTTTGGGAGTTCCCTGCCCCCCACGCTTTGTAAAATGACCCAGACTAGAACTCAGCTGGCTGGAAATTAAGGACCGAAGCTCTATTTACAGCTTAGCACAATACACAAGCAGAGATATACACTATAGACAGGAATATTTACAGAAATATACAAGGTAAAGGTAATACAGAAACACAACATCCCTCCCAGAAATCAGAGACCCCAGGAGGGGCTCCCAACCACCCTTCCACCTTCTCCCCACCCCTACACCTTACCCCAAGGTTTGCCTTACGCGCAAGGTGAGTTTGGAGGATCAGCCAGGGGTGTTAGAAGGAAAGTGGTTAGTGAGGTTACTCAGCAGAGAGGAGAAAGCCAGAAGCTGCTAGACTGAGACACTGTACCCCAGAGACACTGACTTATCTATGTTTTGAGTACTTATTCTTAAACATCTCAGCAAGCCTATGAGTGAAGTAGACATCACCATTGTTTTCCTTTCACAGCCTATAATTTTCTCTATTAAAATATTCCAATTAGCCTCAAACCAGCACACTAGTAAACCCCAACATTTCCAGAATGATTTTAAAAGTAATTTTGTTTTTCCACATAGCTCTCCTTTTGAATAGAAATTACTTCCATCACCATGCACCAACTAGCTGAGTTCCTCTCCCTCCTGTTCACTGCAGCTACACACATTGCGCTGCTCGAGTCAGCCTGGCACACCCAGCACGTTTCTGGAAACTGCAAGCAAGAAACTTTCCCTACAGTTCCTTCCCTGCTTTGGGCATCCTTACACTTATCACCCAAGTTCTTAGGACCTCAAACTTAACTCCTTAACTCCTATCCTGTTCTTGTCTCATTACCTGCTGCATTCCAAGAAGACAAATAGAGCAGCCACGAAGCAGCAGTAAAGAGGAAAACACCTCCTGAACCTCAGACCGATAAACATCTGCATAGCTGGAAGGGCAGTTCAGCTTTGCCACTGGGGACTACTCAGACGTTTCTTTGGTATTTTCATTTGCCAGAGTGTGGAAGACAAACTCAGGAACTCCGGAGGGAATTGCTGGCCAGGAGCAAGATACAGCTTGGAAACAATGCAAAGCAGAAAAAGTGAAAGGACAGCTTTTGGGTTAATTAATCTGTTTTGTGACTTTTTCAGGTGACATTTCTATGAGGTTTGTAGAGGATGGGAGAATTCATCTGCGAGTTCTTAAAGACACTAGGAAAGACTCTTTCACATAAAGAGCTCCTTACTAGTCTCTCCTTTTCCAGGCACAGAGGCAGATGAAAAGTAAAGAAGGTATTTTCAACATATTTCAGTATGTCTTCTGGTTTGCTTCCAAACCTCAGAGTCCAGCAAAGTATCACGGGGGAACTTAAATGCTATAGCATCAAGTTTTTAACAAACACCACTATAATTGTACAACTCTCATTAACAAACTTGCTGTGAAATGTTTTACACAGGTGTCAATCCACGATCTGTGAAGGAATGTAATGTCTTCTAGTCACTGGTGCATGCCACAAAGAGAATCCTATAGTAATGCACAAGGCTTTTTGTTGTAGCATAGAGCACTGTTGTTTAAAATCCTTCTTTCTGTCTTTAAGACTGCTTACATAGCAGCTCTCAAACTGTATCACTGAGAAGGGAATGCATTCTGGGTATGCATAAGTGAAGCAAGGCCAGCTGGATACAAAGCAGAAGATGCAGCTGGAGTGGATCATAGAAGAAAAGGCATGAGGCAGCTGTGCTACACATTCTGGTCCCAACCATACTGGCCTGGACATACTGACCGCTCCCCTCCCAGAGGGCCTCCCATGCACAAACACAGCCCTCCCTTCCTCCTCTCATACATCACAGGGCCTGCACTCACCATAAGAGCAATCCACAGCCACAACTAGCTACTAGAACTGTGAAAGGATACCACAGGAACAAACATTTTTGAAGCTAGTGGCACATGAAAACTAGCTTCGGTTTCTGATGGCTTAAACAATCAGCAAAAGGGCGTGTCTAATGCCGCAGGTGCTGCTGTAGCCTATTAACACCCAGCAGAGCTTTAAGAGAGAAACCCAGGTGCAAGGAGAGCCCTAGACACAGTCCTGAAATACTTGATGGGTAATGTACGCTCTTTCTCAGCCAATCACACTGTTTTCAGGTCTGAAAAGTCAGACCTGCTATCAGAGTGCCCACCCTGCACACCACTCTGTTGGCATACTCCACAGCAGAAATCAAGAAAGCAAAAGAAACATTCCTAGTTCACATAGTTACGTGCTAGCACTGAAAGTGTTTCCATCAAGAGCTTCTGACTGACAGCCAAAAATAACATTACGCTTTCCTTCCGAAAGTCTAATATCTAATAGACTAAGCATGCAGGTGTCCAGAAATAAATCATAAAGGGATTTCATCAGCTCCCATTTAATACCTGATTATTGTCAATTTACAGCACCCACTCTCACAGAATCACAGAGTCAAACATGCAGGTTGGAAAAAGAGCCTCAGGATCACCAAGTCCAACCTATAACCCTACTCTACAAGATTCACCTTAAACCATATCCCTAAGCACCGCATTCAAACCACCCTTAAACACATCCAGGGTTAGTGACTCAACCGCCTCCCCGAGCAGCTCATTCCAGTGCCTGACCACTCACTCTGTGAAAAACTTCTTCCTAATGTCCAATCTAAACCTACCCAGTCTCAGTTTGAGGCCATTCCCCCTTGTTCTGTCTCAAATTATCTGTGAGAAGAGACCAGCAGCAGTCTCTCCACAATGTCCCTTCAGGTAGTTGTAGACAGCAATGAGGTCTCCCCTCAGCCTCCTCTGTTTCACACTAAACATCTCCAGCTCCCTCAGTTGCTCCTCATAAGATTTATTCTCTATGCCCTTCACCAGCTTTGTTGCCCTCCTCTGGAGCTTCTCTATTTTGTTCTGAGTCAGAAATGTATTGACACAGAATGAATATACATGCAACCACAAAGTTACAAATCTTTTTCAGTATGTTGACTAGTATGCATGTAATAAAGACATTTTTAAAACCCTGTCAGTGCAGGGAACATATCTGAGGGGATTTATCCCCAGAGCAATATTTTGATGATAAATTTAGTCTGTGACAGAAAGACTGATGGCATTATGGAGAACATTGGCTATAAGCTATTTTAAGTTTAGACAAAACTTCTGCATTCTGTATAACCACACTGGCTTTATAACGGTCGGCGATTATTTGTGCTTAGGAGCTCTGTCAAAGAATGCATTATGATGGGTGCCATACAGGCACAGAACAAAAAGACCACTCTCTGCCTTATGCTAAATGACAAGTTGCAGATGTGATAAATGTGGTTTATTAAAAAATGGAAACTCTAAACAGAAAGCAGTTGTTTATGAACTCTCATATTAACACCTTTTAACAAGCAAGCATTCTGTAAATTTTAAGATGCAAACCCAACATTCATCTGCCATTGTAAATTAAATTAAAAGAAGCAAGTAAAGCCTAGGAACAACCAACTAATCCTGTAGTTCTAGCCTTTCCATGCAGCTTTTCAACTTTTGGGACTCTTCAAAAGCAAAGCTCAATATTTTTGGCTAGAGTAGTGAATGTGCAAATTACAGTACTTTAGCCCGGTTGAAATGAACTTCTTCTGCAGGAAGCTTTTCTTTTTAAAGCACCCAAGAGATCCTAGGAGCTCTGGCAACATGGGTACCTGTTTGAGGTACCTGTTTGTGTGTGTACAGAGAGGGTAAGCGGTCTGTGTGACCACAACGTGGAAGCAGTATAAGAAGCTGGAATAGAAAGAGCAGGCCTTTCTCTCCACTGAGTGCTTTAGTCCTTTCAATGTCTATCAAGGTTTCTTTCACCCTCATATATTTAGTGTTAGCCTCAAAGTCATTATATTTGGACAATTTTGGTAAAGGCTAGAAAGCAAGTTCTCATGACAGAGCCTTCAAAGAGGATATCCAATCACTTCCCCTTCCCATTTGTAAAAGACAAAAATCCACCCTGAAATGCTGCTGCTGACCTCAGCTGTGGTAACAGTACAAGGTACTTGTACTTTGTGGTCAAACACCACAAGACAGGTCTCTGCTTCCCTATCCCATCTGTTACACTGCCACAGGGTGAGCAGATGGAATTACTTAACAGTCTCTTCCCACTTAACCCTCGGGGTTTCCACTGCCACTCCCACACAAACATTTCTGTTTCAGCACCAGAATAGCTTCTCCCATGTGCAAGAAGCTATCCGTGCTTTCAATCCTTCCTTTCTCTCCAAACTGCATTTCCAAACAAACAGCTGGCCCACACTGCTTGTACTGAAGGCTTTCTTGTTGATACACCTTATCTAACAGACTTACAGGTGCTTTTTAATGCTATAATGATATATGCACTGTTGTACACTATTGAATTCTATCCATTGAGGGGAAAAAAACCACATTAAGACAGATGTGGTGCAAAGTTCCTCACCAAGAAAGGCTTGGTGAGAGTGAAGATTACCTGCCAATTCAGTCTCTGGCCTCTCTTGCCTGATTGTTAAAGAAACACTCAACTTATGTCTAGCAGGCAAATGCTATTGTGGAGCAACAAACATACCCATGATCGTCTAATGAAATATACCACCGAGTCAGACTTTTAAATAGTTTTAGTCTCCAGTGAACTCTGCAAGACTGAAACAAAAGGGTCCTGTGGTCTGGATAACTTACTATCATTAGCAAATTGTCATTTAATGTTAATACTCAATACTTGGGTGCTGCTTTTTATTTCTAGAGACCATCATGGCAATTTATCTAACCAGTAAATGCCAAGAATGACCAACAGTATGGAAGAAAATAAAAAACATTTGAATAGCATCCCCAAAACTAAAGCAACACTAAGCAATGAAAAGTTAAGCTTAGCTTACTGCAGTACTACAACTCTTCTTACTGTAAGTCAGTATCCATTAAAATCTGTTCCATTCACAGCTGTGTAACAAAGCAGGTCTATATTAATCAAAGATATTTTAAAATTAAATTATGGACACAGTATTTTAAAAAATTTGAATTACATTGAAAAGTTGGAAATTACTTTCCATCTTTGTCTTTTCTAATTAAGTCTATCAGGTTTGGGTTGGGTGGGGTTTTTTATTTAATTGAAACACTCTCTGGAATTTTTTCTGGGAAAAAAAAAAAGTTAAATAAAACAGATAAGTAAGAACTTAAGACTCCAAAATACACTAGTGTACCGATGGCTAAATTTTCTGGCTTAGCATTTCTTCAAGATTCATTTTCATTGCTTGGGAGACTTATTTATCACTGAAATCAATGTAATCGGACGACAATGTGAGTGATCCATGCTAAAAAGAAAGGCAGCATCAAATCAAAGCCTCCTCCTCAGTGCTCATACTTCTTTTCAGACCATTTCTCCTTCAAGTGCTACGGGACTGCTCTAACTGAGAAATACCAGTCACTGAACTTTTGGCTGCTTGCTTTTCCTCTTCCTTTTCCTCCCCGAATTTCCAAAGTCTTCCAGGTTTTAATTATGTGTTATACCCAAACAACACCAGAGCAGATTGCTACGGCATCTTCTTCATGGGAGTTGTCCTCCAATCGTCCCACTTAGCTTTTGGGATTCTATCGGAGCCGAGCATGCTGGAGGATGCGAAGCGGAATTGGGTGTATCCGTCCCTGCCTCCCGCTAGAAAAAGCAGCCGCAACAGACGGGAAGATTCCCTGACACTGGATGGCAACTGTCCTGTTCTGGGGAGCTCAGGAAAAGGCAGGTCTGCCTAACAGCTTCTGAGCGTAACTTCTCCAAGAAACTTCCCAAGCACTGAGTGACCCGGGAAGGGGTCCTGCCACACCCCGTACCTCGCCGTTACACTGCACAGGCGCCTGCTGTCCCTCCCTCAGTCCCAGTGAAGCCTCCGCACGGCGCCCTCCCTATTCCCGCTAACAGGACAGCAGCACCCGATCGCCCCTCGCAGCCGCCCCGTAACCGCTATGGTGCCCGTGACCTCTCTGTCCGGCCTCCCTCCACTCCCCGAACGCGCCCCGCCACACCTTTTGCTCAGAGGCCGGACCCGCACGGCCACCTTGACGTTAGCCATGACTCGCCTCACGCCCCGCCGCCGCAGCCGACCGAACGTCAGACCCGCATCACGCCCCGGGTGAAGCGCCTCAGCGCCCCGGGAGCGGAGGGGACCGGAGGAGGAGCGAAACCGTCCGCCCCGCCCCGCCCCACCGCCCAGCCTCCAGCAGCGGACGGCAGGGGTGCAGACAGCAGGGCTCGACCCGGTCCGGCCCGACCCGCCCCACGCAGCTGCGAAGGGGAGGGGGAAGGAAAGCGAAGAAAGCTCGGCTCAGCCTGCCGCGGAAGGAAGGGAAGGGAGGCCAGAGAGGGCCCGGCTCGGGCCAGGCCGCCCCCGCGGAAGGGGAAGAGAAACTTTCCCAGACGGGAAACCTCTTCCCAAAGCAGCCCCTGCGCAGCCTCAGCACCCGAACTGGGGCTTTCCACCTACAAGAGGCTCGTCCGGGAGAGCGAGACCTCCAGACCACAAGCCGGTGGTTTCACGGTTGAAGTCGCCAGGGGTACCTCTGCTCCCCCGGCAGCGCTACCGAATTCCCATTTGCAGCAGCATCAGAGCTCGCATTTTACTCGAATTTAGTGACAGCACTCCGCGTAGATGGGTGCCGCCACAAAGATACTCGCTAGGGTCCACCCTCGAGAAAACAGTTTGTGTCACAAGTAACGAACTGGCAGCCGAATCCTACGTATGTTTGATCCCATTTTTGTAACTTGTACTAGAAGTTACAAAACCAACACTGTTTGAAGTGCATAGCACCCCACATTAATTAACTTGACAGTCATATCTAGAAGATAAGTATCCTAAAGGAAAGCTTGCAAGTGTTATAAATTCATTTGAAAGCCTCCACTCTTATGTAAGTTTTATTTATGGTAGAAAATAAAATGTTGAGATCTCCAAAGCACTGTAACTGAAATCAGCATCAAACTGCTGCATTGATAAAGGTGTTACACTTCAATACAAAAGCCTCTGAAAGCTGGAAAAAAATCCTTTTAGAATATTGTCCCTATCAGCTATTGTTGTTATTGTGAAGATGTTTATGCCAATTCTGCTTGATCTCACAAGGGTCAACAGAGAATTCCTGTTTGTTTTTTATCAATGTTGTTACTCATTTTTAATTGGACATGTTCTGGTTTCGCATTTCAAAATATGAGAAATTCTGAGCTATACCTGAATATTGTGTAAGAGTCCATTCAAACAACTTCTATTCAAATTGCCTTTTAGCTGTACTATTTGTTTGTACTTTATTTCTCCTTGTGAGACAACTTACCTTTATCTCCAGGAACATTACATCAAAATGACAAAGATACCACAACACAGATACCCTTGAGTAAGGTATGGGATTGATCCTTTCGACCAAACACTCCTCCCAGTTCAAAATCCACCACAGAGAAGATAAACCAAAACCCTAAAAAAACCAAAAACCGATTCACAGCTTGTAAATTATCCCTTTAACCATCCAAAAGAATTAATTGAAATGCCAATGGTCAATGGTATTAGCTAAACTCTACTATCTCCACAGCCAATTCTCCAATAATGGACACAGCAAAAGAAAATATGTTCAAGTCTTTGGGACGTGGCAAATAAATGTGTATTTGTCTTCACTACAAACTAAAAATGTTTTCATTTCTGGAAGTATTAAATTACAATACCTTTTATTTGCCCGACCTATACTATCCCTGTAAGACAAGGAGATAGGTTAAGCCTGTGACAGATGCACAAGATGGTGATTCCAGAAGTCTACATACAGTTTCTCCCCATTTCACAGAACATGCAAAACATTTTCACTGCAGTTGTGTGGAAGACCCAAATTTGTTTCCACATCTGAAATGACAGTGACATGGGACTTCAGACTCAAATAACAAAAAGCACATGTTCATACAAAGATCCTGTTAACATTTATGGGACCTGAACACCAGTTTATATTCCCAGATGCTATCTGTTAACATTCTCCTTGACTTAAATCAGGTTGTTTCCATCCTCTTTTCTCTATAGCAGCAGAGGAACAGCAGCTACACTTACACATTAAGCTGTTCTGAAGAATTGTTCAGCTCTATGCCTTGCCATCACACCCCGAACAATGTCATCTACACAGGTTAAAATGGGATTCTTAGAGGATTTAAAATATAGAGCAGGCCAATTACAAGTCAGTCATATTGCAGTGTGCTCAATAAAGATTTGTTAGTTCCAACTTTTTATTCAATGAGATACCCTACAGTGATGTTTGTGTGGTACTGAGCCATCTAGTGGTTACTGTCAAAAGGGCTCGGATGGTCACAACTAGGGATCAATAGGCTGGATGTATGAAGAACTCGGGTAACAAATGATACAATGGTAGAAACCTGCAGCTCTTCCAGTTTGCTCTGTATCCTGAACACAAAACTGTGTATCCTCCAAAGGCAACCAACTATCCTGAGTATATAGATGTCTTGCTACTGACGCTGTACCAACAAGCCACTTAATGACTAAGAAGTCGCTAAGGATGCAAATTGGAACAGTTAAATGCTTGTACTAAATTGTCGGTGATGGAGCAAGAATTTTTTCTTAAAGGGAGAACTGAAAATCTGACAAGCAACAGAAAATCAGAGACTGAAGCACATATTTAACACTATTATAGAAGTGTGGTTTGCAAATCAGCTAACCAGCCATGTACGGATTCATAAAATGGTTTGGTTTTAGAGAGACCTTTAAAGGTCATCCAGTCCAACCTCCCCCTGCAGTGAGCAGGGATATCTTCAACTACATCAGGTTGCTCAGGGCCACATCCAACCTCACCTCCAATAGTTCCAGCTGGGGCATCTACCACCTCCCTGGGCAACCTGTTGCTCATTGTGAAAAGTATCTTCCTTTAGATAGCCTAAGTCTTTCCTCCCTTAAACCATCATCACTTGCGCTGTCACAACAGGCCCTGCTAAAAAGACTGTCCCCATCATTCCTATAAGAAAGTACTTTAAGTACCAAAAGGCCACAAGGTCTCCCCAGAGCTTTCTCTTCTCCAAGCTGAACAACCATAGAATCATTGAGGCCATTCCCTGCTTTCCCACAAAACCACATCATAGCCATAATTTTTGGTCGGAACACCTGTGGAAGCATAAGTTGGGAGCTAAGATTTTGCCATTATTTTAATTACAGAATTTCTTAACAAAATAAAAATCAAGAAACTGAGCTGTTGAAATCTAGTGCTTTTATTGAAGTTTTGTTGTGACATACAAAAAAAGTCTATTATCAAGATGCTTATAAAAATGCAGACACTCTAACAAATTCATAAGAAATACAAAACATATTTACCTTGAAGACACAGGCTCCAAGGGAATCCTGTTGACCTGTTTAGAAAAAGGAACTCCTTAACAATGTCCAGTGTCCTCAGTAGCCTATTGTCCTGTGAGCTACTGCTCGTTTTCCCTTTTGTTTCCCCTCAAAAAGTTGGAGAACTGTTACAGAAGAACAGAAATAAGACTGCTAACAAAGTCCACGTTGAATTAAAGCACAACAATGTTGTACCTTTCACAGAAGACTGCAAAAAACATAGGAGTTTGAAGAGCCATCCTACTTGAGCAAAATTGTTTGTTATTCAAAAGACAAGCCAAGGTCCAGTTCATCAGTACTGCAGATGCTGTCAGAGTACAGTTGCTTTTGCCTGTCCCTCCATTTCAGTATTTGGTCTGCCAGCTTCTCCAGCTCCATCGTGAGCACCTCTGTTTTTGCCAAAGCAGTGTCCTGAAGCAGAAAAGAGCTGGATTTCATCTCTATACATCCTGTCAATCTAGCAGCACATGAAAAAACCCAAAGAACCAAACAATGCTGAGTTCTTCATGCTGGAAGAGACAGAAGGCTGCTCTTTTGCTACTCACCATATCCTTCACCATGTTTGGTACTTGAGGGATGGTTCTTACAGCCTGCAAATGGCTTTCAAACTTCTCAATGAAAGTCACAGCCTCGGTCAATAATTGCACTATGTACCTGTAATCAAGAATGAGGCCCTTACTCAAAAGTTGTGCAACACGATGCTTCCAAGCTCTTAGTTCTTTCCCCTGGGGGGTTTCTTAGTCCTCCTTTCCAGGTCTATGCAAGTTTCTAAGCATGTGATTATTTTCTCTGCAATTGCATTTCCTTTGTGACTCTCAGGAACAAGCAGTGCAGGAATTATAGAAGTGAACGTGAACTTCTTCACTAGCTGGACTAGATTTTTATGCTGTAAGGACTGTATTTTTAAACCATGCACTATGTATGCCTGGAAATCATGCACACACTTTTTATGAGCAAGTCACAGTGGAAGAAAACCACCAAATGCTAAAGTAACAATTTGAGCATTTAACGCATCTATTTAAAACAATACATCACAAATTGTTCTGTAATCTGCACAAGATAAGGCAAATAACCTAAGGAATTGTTCATAAAACCATGTATCACTATCTTTCCATGAATTTAGCAAGGAGTAAACTAATAGCTTTTAGCTGATTCTGCTAGCATTTTTTTATTTCTAGAGAAGTAAATGAAAGCATGTAGCTGCCATTGATTGGGACTCATGCAAACAAAGACTAATTTTTTTATATGCTTACTTGTGGAAAGTAGCCTCAATAGGCAGGCTGTCTTGACACCTGGGCTTTATCAACCTCATTTTAAGAGCCTTCTTGTGTTTCAGTACAGCTTCCAAGTGTCTGTTCATATCTTGCAACATCTCGCATTTTTTGCCTACAAAATGAAAGTGCAAAGTTGAATCTATTGTCCTGCTAAAACAAGAGCAAAGTTTCTTCTGAAGAAAAAACACCAAGAAGTCTGATCCATGTACACTCAAAAAAGGTAGAGTCATAGAACTGTTTTGGTTGGAAAAGTCCTCTAAGATCATCAAGTCCAACCGTGGCCAATACTACCATGGCCATTAAACCATGTATCATTAACCAGGATGACTTTCCTTGGAGTGTAGAGGACTTAATATTAGCATGCACCTTAAAGTCCTAATACTTACATTTTAGAGATGGATCTTTGTTAGTTTACTTAAAACTACAGATAATGCAAAACAATTGTCTTTGAGATGAAATTAACTTCTTAAACCATACCACAGCACTGAAGTACTATAATACACTTCACGAGCCTAACATGGTAGTAACAAGCTAAAGTATTTTTAAGCATCCATCACAACATAGTAGGAAAACAGAAAAATAAAGAAATCAATACACATGGTCCCAAAAATCCTAAAATAAAGATCCAAATACTACTAGGTGCATGCAGACGTAACAGAAATACACCAGCTTACTGGAAAAGCAGCAAAGTAGCACACAGGCCATGGGAAGCAAGTCAGGTTCCTGGTGACCTTGAACTCCTAATGCTTCACTGATCCTGGAGTTCTGACCATAAAGACCAGGTTTTTGGACAGTGAGTTACACATGGAGCTTCTAGTAAGACAGCAGAGTGTGCAAGCTCAAAGAGCATGGAAGCATTTTTCAGAAGCTAGTAATCCACCTGCCACCTCTAACAAGTTATCCAGTGGAGACAGCTGCAGTAACTTCTACAAGTGTCGTAGACAGAGAAAACAAATCAGCTGCTGAAGTCATTTAACACTCTTCATTTTTCTAAGGTATGACTGCACTTACCTAAGTAAAAAGGGTGAGCAATGTCTGCTGTGTCCTTCTCCAACTGCAGAAGTTCATCTTTCACTTTCTTCTAAAATTACATCAAATGGAAATTAATTTTTAATGTACTTATCCACATATTGCTGACTGTCTTGGGGTGAGGAGGAAGAAGGGAGAAAGCAGGAGCATGAGAGGAGAGCATGTGTGTGAAAGAGAGCAAGCGTGTGCATGACAGCATCTTACCACGCCCTCTACTACTAGGAAGAAGCTAAACAATGTGGTGACTTATTTGGAATTTGTGCTGGAGAAGACAAATCCTGCAATTAATTCCTAAACCACAGAAACTTACACAGCCTACAAAGCACTTTCATAGTCTATATTATACTGAAGAACATCTCACAGCCCCAAGATCCCTCCTTCTGCAAGGACTGTTTTGCATTGTGGCGTTTGCTGTGGAAGAAGCATTCTCAGGTGCAGCTTCTATCTTTAATTCTTTCTGAAGATAAACTAGCTCAAGAGCAAAACATAGCTTCCTGTGTATGAAAGAATTGTGGTCATTTTGACTAAAAAAGACTGAGTGAAGTACAGAAGAAGACAGTCTCTCAGGATACAGAGAGAACTGCTGCTTTGCGTTCCTTGGTCATTGAAGAGAGGACAAAAATAAACTGGATCGACTCATAGCATATGGAGCATCTGTCAGAGTACTTTGTGAAACCTTCTAGCAAAGGAGGCTAAGAAGCCACCTTACTCAGAACTGGAAACTCCTGCTTCTACCCATCAATACAGGATGATCATAGAATCATAGAATGGTAAGGTTGGAAGGGACCTCAAGGATCATTTAGTTCCAACCCCTGCCATAGGCAGGGACACCTCCCACTAGTACAGGGATGATGATGTCAGCTGTTTAATTAATTCTCCAAAGACTTAAATGGTAAACTTGTCATTGTGCTTGCAGTAAAGCTTTGTAGCTGCTGGAATTCACATTGTGTAACTTAATAAATGCAGTTTTTGTACCAGCAACCAAAACCACCCAGCATAAAATACAAGCTAACCAGCCAATTCAAAACACTTGGAAATGACTGCGTTTTGCTAACCAACAAAATGGTCTAGTTGCCTGTAAAGAAACATTTTTTTGTGAACTGAATTCAACTACAAATGTTTTGTCCTTCTTCATAAAACTTTGGGTAATACTTCAGTTGAAGATGCAGACTACTGTGTCTTTCCAGTTACATCAATTTTTTTTGTTTCATGATTTTGTTACGACAACTCAGTCAACTGCGGGAGAAATGCCAACTGTGGTGGGTTAGGAACCTTCCCCCACACACTACTGAAGTTCACCAGACTAGCTCAGACAGCTTGGAAGTAAGATGAAGCTATATTTACAGCAAAGCAAAATTTACAAGCATATATACACAATATATTTACAAGTTGTGCTGGTTTGAGGCTAATTGGAATATTTTAATGGAGAAAATTATATTATAGGCTGTGAAAAAGGAAACAATGGTGATGTCTGCTTCACTCATAGGCTTGCTTAGATGGGTAAGAATAAGAACACAAAACGTACATAAGACAGTCTCTCTCGGTCTCTCAGGGAGCCAGTGGGTCCTCTCCTCTCTGCTGAATAACCTCACTAACCACTCTACGTCTAACCCCCCTGGCTGATCCTCCAAACTCACCTTGTGCGTAAGGCAAACCTTGGGGTAAGGTATAGGGGTGGGGAGAAGGTGGAAGGGTGGTTGGGAGCCCCTCCTGGGGACTCTGAATTCTGGGAGGGGTGTTGTGTTCCTTTATTACCTTTAACTTGTATATGTCTGTAAATATTCCTGTCTATAGTGTATATATCTGCTTGTATGTTGTGCTAAGCTGTAAATAGAGCTTCATTCCTTAACTACCAGCCGGCTCAGTCTAGTCTGGGTGCTTTTACAAAGTGTGGCGGGGCAGGGAACTCCCAAAACATCACACAAGTATTTACAATTATATACAAATTAGAAAGAACACAAAAATCCAAACTCCCTCCCAGAAGGGGCTCAAAGCTGCTCTCTCTTTCTCTCTTTACTTTCCCAGACAAACTAAACAACAAGCAAAGCTTCTGTTGTTATGTGTTAGTGAAGATTAGTGGGGAGATATTAGAGAATGAAGGAGAAACAAAAGGATCCAGCATCCCAGACCAGAGTAGGACTAACTGTTGACATTTTGGCTTTTCATCCTTCTCAGCAAACCAATGAATGCTAATAGACTTTATCATTATTTTCTTTTTGCAACCAATTATCTAATTTCTCTCATTCAAATACTCCAGTTAGCCTCAAACAAGCACAGACAGCTAAGCCACTAAAAAAACACTACAAACATAAAACACTAGCACATGGCAGTCCAGTATCTCCTTGAGTGCAATGTATTACCTCTAAATAATCAAGTGTTGAGTGTACACTGACAACAGTACAGGCTGTACCTCATTGATTTCAGCTTGCACGTTTGCCTCTTTTTCCATCTCTCTGAATTTCGCAAAGCATGGGGGTTTTCCACAGGTTAGATCCAGTGTCTCCTGTGAAAGGAAAACAGCAGGGTAAAAATGGAGTCAGCAGCTAGAACATACCAGGCAAATTCTCAAAACTAACTTTTAATATCCTGTGATTACTGTTAATGTCTTGCACTGTGTAACACAGTAAATTTAATCTGAAAGCTCATAAAATACAGGGACTACTGAGGGAAAATGAACACAAGTGAAAATAAAACTCGTTAGAAAGCAGTATACGAGCACTCTCGATGATATTGTCTTGCATGCCGCTGGAACGTGCTAGAGGGAAAAAAACCCCCAACTCTCACGCCTGTGCTCCAGAAATAGACATGCCATAAAGTATGGTCGTTCCCAGTAAGGAAAGTTGCCATCAGCCAAAACCCAAAGAGATCACACAGCAAAGGGAAAAGCTGCTCTGCCTTTCAGATTGGTAGACGT
The DNA here is from genome assembly GCA_013399055.1 of Ramphastos sulfuratus. Taxonomy (NCBI): domain Eukaryota; kingdom Metazoa; phylum Chordata; class Aves; order Piciformes; family Ramphastidae; genus Ramphastos; species Ramphastos sulfuratus. Next base: position 1,597 of record WBNM01012618.1, on the reverse strand, counting down.
TTACGCCAGCACTTCTTTCACAGCGCAGAGCCCGACCTGCAGCGGGTAGGGCCCTGAAGCAGAGGCTTGCCAGCCTGAAGTCTGAGGTGAGGGACAGCAGGCAGGCCGGGCACCTGCACTCGACAGACGGGCACGGGCGGGAGAGGAGACCTGCGGCATAGCATCTGAGCCGCCGCTTCTCCAAACCTTTACGGCAACGAGGTTTTTTCACGTCGCTATCTCCACTGCGGGTCGCGGGCCCTTACCCGGCTGACGACGCCTGCCTCCAGACACCGTGCCAAGAAGACGGCCGTCGGCGTGGGCTCTCCCATTTTCCAGGGCAGGGTGGTAGCCTCAGCGACGCTGCCCTTCAGGCCCGGCAGTCGATACGCCGCCGTTCCGGGTACCCTGGCAGACGATTTGCGAGCGGCAGCCATCTCGGTTGTGACAGGAAAGGTGGTGACGCGAGTCCGGTTCCGGGGGAGCCGGTGGGGGCTGCTGGGCGTTTGGTTCTCGAAGGGCGGAGACGACCACAGGGGCGGGTACGGAGAGGTCCGCCGCCACGGAGCCTGGACAGGTGAGGTAGGCTGGGCCGCGCCGCGCCCGGCTGCCCCTACTGCGGCAGCCTGTAGGGCCGAGGTGAAGGCCAAGCGGCCATAGTAGGGCTGGAGCAGCCCAGGCGGGGAGATCGGGGCCTGCCGTCGTTGATTGCTAACTCTGTTCCTTCGCGAGAGTCTCGTTGACCCGGTTCTAGCCGTCGTGGCAGGGCCCGCTTCTATCTCTTAGGCTCCTCGTCCTGGCTGTTTGCTTGCTGTATTTGTCTCTATTCCCCACCTCCCGGCTGCGAACCTGACACTAATCCTTCGGCCTGTCACCTGGAGTCATTAGTCCTGGGGATTAAAGCCTGCTGGAGGTGGATATCTCTCTGTGGCTAGAGTCACAGCAAAAGGGTCAAGTCTCTAAATTAAACAAAGGTTTCCGAAAAAGCACATAAAGCTGTAGTAGCAATGGCAAGTCGGTGCTGGTAGATGCCACTGAAATCACAGCCAATCTCCATAGAGAATCTCCTTGTGCTTCTGGGCCTTGAAAGAGGGGAAAGATGGGAAATATGCAATTTTTCCACTTAGTTTTAGCTATACTTGGCTCTTTTCAGTATTCAAACTGCTAACAAAGACACCTTAAACTTTTAAGTTCAAGGTCTTGGTTATGAGGAAGATGAAATGCATCAGTGACATGGTTCAGTGTGTTGAAATGCTTGTAGCATTGAAGACAGTGCACATAAAATGACTTCCTGCATTTGCTTTATCACAGAGACTTCAGATTGCAGTTCTCCAGTACAGAGTAACAGAAACTGGCTGAGACTATCACTTAAACTGTGTGCTTGACAAAGAACTGTCAGGATGGGAAACAGTGCACTAAAAGCCCACTTGGAGACTGCACAGAAAACTGGTGTATTTCAGCTGACAGGAAAAGGACTGACAGAGGTAATGTAACTGTAGGGGGAAATGTGGCTCTTTGTGTGCATGACTGACACTTTTGGAGAGAAGTTCCCACCTTGTTGTCACTCCATACATGTATTTCTTATAAATAGTGATGAACAGAGGGGCCAATATGTTGG